>JBBPDI010000003.1:18006219-18025049 GCA_037974545.1 Cucumis variabilis
TTTTTTTTCAATCTTACATCAATGGTAATGTTCCTTAATTACCTTTAAGTATAACCTCCTCATAGGTAATGTTCTTTGGTCATACTCTAAATGAGATTTTGTTTTCTTACTAGGTTTGAAAGAATCCATTTAGAGCATTGAAGCCAATTTGGAGCAATTGATTGATATAACATCTTTTGTATGGTTGGTAGCAACTCTTGCTTACAATGTATTGATTTTAGGCTTCTTGGTAGCTAAGGATATCAGCGTATATTTTTTCTCTATGGAAAATACATTTGAACTAGACAAATGGTTATTAGGCAATGGCTGTACGAATACTACAAAGTGTATCATTATGTATATATATATTAAAGTGTTGATTTATTGTTTTCATATGGGTGTGATGTATTATTGTTATTGTTATTGAATTTGTTAGTGTAATGGTTCATCGACAAGAAAAACAGGAATTGAGGAATACACAACAGGGAAAAAATATCATCATATACAAATTTATAACATTTTTCTTCTATCATCAATACCAAAACAATGACAATTAAATTTTATAAATAACTGTCACGACTAGTCTATCCATAACAAAAAAAATGTCGTAATATATCAATTCGTGATAATTTTAACTGTCGTCCATATCGAATCAATGACAATTAAATTTTACAAAAAACTGTCATGATTGACATATTCTTGACAAAAAAAATGTCATAAAGTAAGAATTCGTGACATTTTTTTTAACTGTCGTAAATGTGTAAATGGTGACAGTTATTTGTTGTCATTGAAAAAAAATGACAGTTATTTATAGTCATAAAATAACAATTAATGACATTTATTTGTTGTCATGAAAACACGTATTGTGACAGTTTTTTGGAATTGTCATAGATGGACTTTCCACGACATGCGATACTATGATTGTAAATAATGTAACAGATTTTTTTCGCGCTAGAAAATAACTGTCGTTGTAGACCATTTTTCGTGTAGTGGCATTATATGCTATTTTATCTCTTTAGGCCCTACTATTTTATTAGGCCTATTAGGTAAAAAGATAATACCCTAATTAAACACCACGATAGGTGGTGTCTATAAATAGAATCTTAGGGATTAGTCCTCTCACTACCTCATTAAGTAGTTCATATTTCCCATCAAGAAATCTAATTAAGTTCTAAAAGAAGATCAAGTGAGAGAAACATAATTCCTCAAGAAGATCATTCGTGGATCAAGGTATGTTATTTTTTAATTATATTTAATTTGTAAAATCAGATGTTCAAAGAGCTTGACACTTATTATTTTATACAATATTAGGGTTTTATTGTGTAATCATGAAACTAAGGGATTGTTTGGGCCCCAAGTTATCAATGTGGTGTTGGGTTGTCGTAAACCCTAGTTTTATGGAAACCCTAGTTTTAGGGTTTCCATAATTCCCAATTTACCCCTAAGCCCCCCAATCTTCCTTTCTCAACACTTTACGAAAAACTTCGATCTTCTCTCCCTCAATGCTTGTTCATCCTTCCCATAACCTTTCTTCAACCTCTCCTTAACCCTTCTTCATCCTTTCCTTAACTATGCACAAAATCACCCCTTTATCTCTTTAATCGGTTGTTGTCCTCCTAATAAAACCCAGTATGTCGTTTATTTTCTTGTCGAAAAAAAATCCCTCTTGCTGTAATCCGTGTGCAAAATCTTCCCTTCATTTGTCTAATTCGGTTGTGGTCTTTGTCATAAATCCCACTCTAACATTTGTTTTCTAGCTGAAAAAAAAAATTATTTAGGGCTTCTACCCTTATGTGTCGTCTTTGCATTCAAAGACATAATGGCTTCCACCTTCTCTCCCACTCTTCAAAATTGCCCTTCAATGTTTCATTGAAGGCTTTGTTCCACTGTGTTGCCTCCGAAACGTTTTGCTTTCCCCTTTCGCTTTCGTTGAATGGCTGGGATTCCACCATGCCTTGCAGATCGAACTTCATTTCTGACTGAGAATGGATAGTTGCTACATAATCCTTGTGGACATTTCTGATTTTCGAGCAAGGTAAGGAAGGAGGTTCTTGGTTTGAATCCAATTTTTACACAGTTGATGACGAGGTTTAATATCAAATCCAATCTAATTTTTTTAATGCATTTTTTATATTGTTTCAATTTTCTTATACACCATTCCATTTTACATGATCTCGATTTCACTCTATCATGTTTGGGCCCTTTGTTGTTTCCTTATTTTTTCCATGATTTATTGGTAATTCTACATGATCTCAGTTTCTTGCTTAAAATTTGATTATTCATCATTTTGTTTAACACGTGTTTATTAATTTTGTATTTTGTTGGGCCCTCTTTTTTTTCAACTTTTCATTTTTTGCATTTTAACGTCCTTTTGTCCTCTGTTTCTTGTGTACATTTGCACTTCAACTTCCAATAATGTTGTTACATTATTATTCGTTGGTATGTCCTATTTAATTTTTCACATTGTTTGTATGCTGCCTGTTATCGTAATTTCCATCCATTGCTTTTTTTTCTTTATTTTCATATCTGTGCAATGTCTCTTTGTTCAATCCTTTCAGTCCGTGTCTGCCTTTGCTTGTGCATTTTTCTCTTCATAACTTATGCCAATATTTTTTTGTACTTAATGTGGTAGGTTTCATGGTTAGGGTTTGACTATCTTCCTGTCATTTGTAGAGATTCTTCTGCATTTTTGGTTTTAGGTCAATAAAGGCATCATTTTTGTGTGCATTTTTCCTCATTGGCAATCTTTCCTTTCTTCCATCTTCTTTGATAGGTTACTTACTTTTGCTTTTCTATTTTCATGCTTCATTCTTGCCTATTACTTTTGTTGTCATGAACCATGTGAACCAATGTGTGTGTGTATTTGTTGTCAATGCAACCTTTCTTTTTCTTTTTAAGGCAATTCGAGAATGTATCACCTCATTTATTTATGCAATATTTTACCTTGTTTTTATTTGCCATATCACTGTCATTTTTTATTGAAATCTATATTGCGATATCTGATTTCATTTATTGTCCACGCATCACTATGCTCTCTTGACTTGCATTACATGTTTCAAGGTCATGTTTTTCAATAGAAGATATTCTTCTCTAGCATACTTACCTTCATTTGCTTTGATTTTTTTATGCATTTCCATCCTTATAGTGTTATGCATTTCCTTTTCATGCATACTTTTAATTGATGTTTCTACAACATGAAATTCTATTTAACTTATTGAATAGATTTCTTTCCTTTGAGGCATAAATTTTTTTCTTAAAAAAACATTGACATTTTCTGTTCTTTGTGTTAATGAGTGTTGTTTTTTTCATTTAAACATCGAGTATAGTCTCCAAAGTACATATTACGTACTATTTTTTTTTCTTTCAGTCATTTAAGAATGTTTGTCTTTACCATGCCACTCCTTTCTTTTTTTCTTCTTTTTTTTTTTCAGGACACCAAACTTAATACTTTCCTTGTAAGAGGTACTAAGGTTTAGCCATTTTGTAGTAATTTTTTCCTTTCTTTTCGTAGCATTTTTTGTATGGTTAGTACAGTGAATTGTAGTTTTGCCACAAACTGTTGGTTTTATAATAACATTTGTTTGGATTTTCAGTAATTTTTTCCCAACTCTATTACATACTATCATTTTCTTTTATGTAGAGTGAACTTCGTTTCTCTACTTTTCAACTTCCATCTTTAAAGTTTGCCAACTTTATTTTTAAAATACAATGCATTTCACTATTTGGTAGAAAGTAAAGATAATTTGAGCACACATTTCATGAAAATTACAAACCCAATTTTTTTTAACAGTTTGACATACTATGGATTTGCAAAAGATAGGACCATGAATTTAACCATCATAAGTACGAATTCAAATGTGTTTTGACACCGCAAATGTGTTTTGTAGAAACTATTTTTCACATACCTTTAAAATTAGGCGATTTGATGCACATTAGATTAGGGTTTACGCATTTGAAAGAATCTTACTAAAAAATAATCTATTTTCTCAAACATTATATAAAATATAGGGGTGTACATAAGCCAGGTTGGATCGGGTTATAGGAAAAATATGGACCAACCCAAAGTGATTGAGTTGGCAAAATTTGAACCCTATCGGTTCAAGTTTGATGGGTCAACCCAACCCAAAAAATTCAGGTCGGGTTGGGTGGGTTGGCTCTTTTTTCAAAAAAAAATTAAATTATTTTTAAAATTTTTATATTGGTTATATAAGTGTATGAATTCAATGTTATATTTCCATAGTCTTTCAAGTTTCAATCCAAAATTTTATTTTCTTTTCATATTCTAAATCTACAATAATGTCCATTCAAAACTTCAAAATCATAAAAATATTAATAATCACAAAAAATAGGAATGTCCATTAAAATTTAAAAATACATCCAAAAATTCAAATTCATACAAAAATTAATAATCATACGAAATAGAAATGTCAATTAAAATTTAAAAATACATTCAAAAGTTTTAAAGTTCAACAAGTCCATTAATTTTGAAAAATAAATTCAAAAGTTCAAAATTAAATAAGGGACACTTGCAAAAATGACAAAATAAGTTATACTAATTTAAGTCCATAGCACACACATTTTATTATTTGTAAAAATGGCAAAAATGAAGCCCAACCCACACATCAAAGGTAAAATGTCACAAATACCCTCGTTACTAATATACGTTCGATACACCTTATACACGTCTGATACACCTGATACTTCTTGATACACCCGATATATTTGATTGATACACTTGATGTACCTCATACTCTTTGATACACTCGATACCTTTTGATACACACCTGAAACATCTTGATACACATTATAATACTTCTCGTTATACTTGATTCTTCTTGATACACTGGATACCTCTTAGGCCTTGATAGTTTGATACACTTAAAAATTTCACTTATAAGTTTGATACACCACTAATAAACTTATTATGCTTTATTGGAACACAAAAAAAATTTGATACGTTTGATGTACATGATATGTTTGCTACACCTGATGCACTACAAATACATTTAGTATTCTTCACTTATACAATCAATTGATTAAATGCACTTGATATGCTTGAAATCCTACTTATACACTTGATATACTACTGATATACACTTGTAAACTTGATTCATATACTTGATAATGATTCACTGAGTTACATCATTCACATATTTAATAATACTTTAATGAACTGCATAAAATTTGAAAAAACGAAAATCATGTAGTAAATATATTAACCAACTAATATATATAATATAAGTGTATCAGTACACTGATATACAAAACTGAGACAAAGTAAAACCAAAACAAAATTAATGTAAAAACATAAAACAAAATCTTTTGGAATTAAATTCAACTCAAAATACACATCGAAGAAAGTAAAAAAATCACAAATGAAGTTAAATTACTCTTATTAACAACCATTATATTTCATATTGCAATTATTGTACTATTGATATTCTAAAATTAAAATTAAGACAAAAAGAATAAATAATTTTTCTAGTATGAAAATAAACAAATAATTAGGGCCTTAAAAAGTGAGAGAATAAATAAATAATGAGTAGGGTATTAAAAGGAGGAAGGGAAATAAGTTATTGAAGGGTAGTTTAGAAATAATAACAAATTGAAGTTGGATAAGTGGAAATTGTCATATTTACAAAATTCTAAAACAATGTGCTATAATTGCTATATCATATTCTCAAAATGCTATCCTATGCAATTTCCCATTAAATAATGTCTATTAAAAATACATTAAAAAATTCGAAGTTCAATAAGAAATAACATTACAACTTCACATCCAAAGTGTGCCACAATTTTTGGGGATTGTTCTTGTTGCAATCTTGGTCCTATGTCTAAAAAAAAATACAAACACATAAGAATTACATATAATATAAATAACAACATATAATTCTAGAAAAACTCACTAATAATAACCAATATGCTTTTCCCCCAAATTCAATTCATTAGTCCTAAATAATAGAAGATGACGAGTTTCCTACGAAACAAATCATACAAAAGTAAATAAAAATATATTTAGCATAATTCGTGTTAGTCATTAGATATGTACAATAAAGAAAGCAATCAATTACATGTCTCAATAATTTCATAAGTCTCTAACTCTTCAAGTTGTGGATGAAGATCTAACAACATCGAGCCACCTCAAATTCAATTTTGCGTACATATCAACGTCTAGATTGTTTTAGGAGTCAAAGAACTTCAAAAGGAATCAAGAATCCTCTCCCTGTACTAAATGCAGATTCAGAGGCCACCGTAGATATTAGAACTGTCAAAACATCTCAAACAATTGTTGATAGAATGGGATATTTGTATCCATTCATTTTCCACCAAGACATAATATCAAATTCATCTTTATCTACTACGTCCTTGTCAGACAAATAAGACATCAAGTCATTCTCCATTTCCATTGAGCTTTCTTCTTCTCTTAAAGCACAAAATTTTATCCATGGGTCAACTTCTTCATTGTTGTCCACTTCCATAGTAACATTGTTTGATTGTTTAAGATCATCGGTGCTATGACCACCTTTAGTGGAAGTGTTATGTTGTGATTTGTAAAAGTCATATAGGCGATACAAATATATCTTAGGCATTCAACGCTTCATCTCGTCGAGAGATACACAATGGATGTCTAGGCGGGATGCCCTCATGTGACCGTGGAGTAAAATTTGAGGCAGGGCGTGACATGTTGTATGCAATCAAATATTTGCAACGAATATCCACTTCATAAATTGATACACAATGTGATAAGCGCCCACTATAATTGTTAGATGCAATGTAAACCCGATATTTTTCTTTCTCTATTTTATTTTATTCTTTTTATGTGAAAGGAATAAAAGAAAAATGGAAATTAAGTATGTATATTATATATATATATATATATATATATTATATAAATATATAATACATTTATTGGTTATTATTAAGTCAAGTAAAGACAAAAGAAAACAAAGAAGGAAGGGTAATTGCACCGAATGCAATTATTGTTGTAATAAAGCCATCCACCGTCAATCTTGTTTCATTCCTTTGTTCACCATTTTTCTTTATCATTTCTGCACCAGAATTTCAGAGAGACTTCAAAGGGAAGAAGACTGAGAGAGGAAGAAGAAGAAGCTCAAGATGTTTTGGTTGAAGAACACAAGGAGTTTGCAAGATCATTTTCTCTATATTTCACTAAGCACATCTTTGTTTTTTTATTGATTCTGAGCTACACAAACAGAATTAAAAGGTGAGATTTACATTTACTGAAAGCTAATTCATTTTCGAACAAACTTTATGCAGAAAGCTTGAGCAAATTTTGATGTTCATTAGGTGAATTTTGACAAAGAAAACAGGACAGTTGGTTTTCTCGTGAAATCAAGAGATCTCTGGTTTTTTCTGTATTTCAGGGTGTACCGATGGAGTTAGGATCTCTATTTGGTAAGTTTAGAAAGATTATTCAACTTTCTACAACTTTTTTGAAGAAACCATGAACCAAAAATGACTAAAAATAAGTTAAATTGCAGGGACAAGTTAAAGGGGTTGTTGTACGCGCAATTGTTGGAGTGGTTCAATTTCGAGGCTACCTGATATTATATACAGGGAATCAAATTTAGATATCCTGAAGTACGTTTTAGAGAACCTCAAAATAAAGATTTTGACATAAAGAAATCTCATTTTGGTTAGGTATTGAAAGAGTTATGAACATTTGAATTGTGTGCTGTGAATCTGAAAAATTCTGAGAAATGTGTAGAGTATGGATTGTTTTTTTTTTTAAGGATAGAATTCTTTAGCAATATCCATAGTGAGCTATCTCAAGCATAATATTTGAAGATCATAATATTTAGGTTTCTAATACTTGATTATGGTTGTTTAATAGGCCAAAAGAAAATAGGTCAGATTTACACATCAGGAAACTAGTCTCAAAGCTTGTAAATAAACGTGTAGATCAGTCAATCATATTTTTTTTATTTTCTCCTAATTATTAAGTATGATTGACTGATCTACACGTTTATTTATAAGCTTTGAAAATCATTTGAATTCCATAATTATTTATAAGTATGAGTTTCAAGACTAGATTTCTTAATGAAAATTTATGCTAGCATGTGATTAACGAATGTCTGGAAAGTATTTGAACCATTGTATTTCAAACAAAGCATGAGTTACCAAGTTTTGTTTTAAGAACTATAATTTTTTACGAACAATCTAAGTAAGCTTGAGCTTTACGAAAGATAAAGATAGCAGACATGTTTTAATGTTTTCGTATGATTTTTCTGATGTTTCTATTAACTACATGGCTAAGGTATCGAGCCCGAGGCTATATGGTACCGTGTGTAAACATATTAGATTCCATTGTTGATGTTAAGTGTACTCTGTAACAACGATGCTGTTGTGAGTGCTGGATGGGCCCCACTACAACAAAGATGATAGGAGTGCTGGACGGGCCCCACTACATCGTAGAGGTTGTAAACGTTGTTATACTGGGTGTGCCCTACACAACGTAGATTTGTCATGTTAGTTAAAATATTTTGATATACTTGATATGCCTTGCTAGATTTCAATGACGTATTTACTGAGTATTTGAGGAAGCTATTTTTACTATTACATGTTTATGTTCACGACTTGTATATACAGAATTATATGGGTAAGCTTTCACGTGCTCTTACCTTTAAATTTCTAGTTTTAAACTGAGTCACTCACTAAGCTTTATAGCTTACCCATCCAAAATGTTTTACCTACTTTCTAGGTAGAGATCGAGTTTCCGATGTCTGATAGACTGCCTTAGTCTGATGAAGCTCTGATATCGATTACCAGTACGTGGTTAGAGTTGTGCAGAGTTTGTTGTGCTGTGATGTATATATCTTAGTATGATATAGATACTCTACAGTTTATGAAAGCTTTAGGAATTGTGGTTGTATAAACCTTTGTTGGTTATGTTTTGGTTAAGGTGTCTCTAGGTTTACTCGTGAAATCAGTTATTTCTGGGCTACACTTTATGTATGTATGTGATTAGTTTAGGATCTGCTGTGTTATGTTGTATGTACAATGGTTTATATACTAGATTAGCAATTTATCACGTTAAAGTTTTTAGCAGGGTCGACAGTTACAGGTGAGAAAAGCATTGTCTGTCGACTTCACACCATCTTTTCATCTAAGCTAGCAGGTAGTCCGGGAGGGGGTGTGACATGCAAAGTGAGAGGTCCTTCTAGGATCCTCACAAACACTCACAAAAAAAGCTACTTAGATCAAATCTAGAATTTATGATGGTCACTCTTTGATCCAAAGATAACTCACTCTAGGAATAGTTTGATCAAGACTAATCTAATGAATTAATTTTTACATCAAATCTAAAACAAGATTTGAAAAAAAGATAACACTAAAAGAGTTGAGAAGTAAAAGCTTTTTAATATTGATATTCTGTCTTTTCAAGAGCATTACAAACCATTTTATAGGCTAAATGGTCATGCATGGGGTGAAAGTCAATAGTCATACACTTAATTACTAATTAAAGAAAATACATGTATGAGGTGAAAGCCTAATAGCCATCTAAATACACTTAAATGCCTTTTGAAGAAAATAAGATTCGGGAACTTAAAACAAGATGACATACTAAATTAAGATCAAATTAAAAAATAATAATAAAAGAAATGTAGAAAGTCTTCACAATGTCTTAAATAACTCTTCTAGAACTTTTTTCATGTCATCTTTGATCAATTCTTATCTTGACTCATTGAACTAACATTGTAAATAATTTTGACAAAATTATTTGTCGCTTGATGTGAATTTGCTAGTTTTTGAAGGTGTAGTGTAAAAATATATCTCTTGAATCTTCTTTCCCTTGTTTATGGTAATTGGTCCTTCGAGCACATGCAAAGGTTATATTGTTGAATTCACATCATCCCTCATTTCTTTTAGAAGATTTGTCCTCAAATAAAGGTTTTCATCCCCTACATCCAAAGGAGTCAAATGAGCCACATTAAAAGTAGAATTGACATTGTACTCACTTCGAAGATTAAGTTTGTAAGCATTGTCATTGATTTACTCTATCACTTGTAATGGTCCATCTCCTCTTGGGTGAAGTTTAGACTTTAGTTGATCCAAAAATCTTTCTTTTTCAGATGAACCCAAATCCAATCACCAGGTTTAAAAACTAATTATTTTCTCCCTTGGTTCTTTTTTTGGACAAGATTTTGATTCTTCTTTTCAATTCTTTCTTTGATTTCCTTGTGCATGGTTTTTATGTATTCTGCCCTTGAAACTGCATAACTAGTAAACATATTAGGTGGCAAAGTCGACAAATCTAAAGGAGTTAAATGATTAAAGCCATACACAACCTCAAAAGGTGAACAATTAGTAGTGTTATGTATCACTCTATTGTAAGAGAACTCTAAAAATGGTAAAGTATCCTCCCAAGACTTGAGATTTTTAGAAATTAGTGTCCTAAGCAAAGATCCCAATATTCTATTAACCACCTCAGTTTGTCCATAATTTTGTGGGTGATAACTTGTTGAAAACAAAAGCTTGATTCCCAATTTTCCACACAAAACTTTTTAAAAATGACTTAAAAATTTAGCATCTCTATCACTAACAATGGTTATGCAACTAACCACTTCTCTAAAAAATAGATTAGCTATATTAGTAGCATCATTCATTTTGCTACACGAAATGAAATGTGTCATCTTACTAAACCTATCAACTACCATAAAAATGTTGTCATGATTCCTCTTAGTTTTTATCCATCCAAGAACAAAATCCATGCTAATGTCAATCTAAGGTTCAGTAGAAACATCCAAAGATGTGTAAAGTACATGTGGTTGTGTCTTAGATTTAGCTTCCTTACATTTGAAACATTAGTTGTACACTTTATTCACATATTTTCTCATTTTCAACCAATAAAAGTGTTCGCACAACATGCCATATGTTTTAAATTCTCTAAAATGCTCCATACATCTTTCTCCATGAGCCTCCTTCACAAGTAATTCTCAAATAAAACATTTAGGAATACATAGTTTTCTTTTTCATCAAATACAATATATTCATGCACATTTTTTCCTTCTAAACATTGCGTATATATATCATGATATAATTCAAAATTTTCAACTTTGTACAACTCAATCATGTGTTTAAAATAAGAACTTTTGCACTCAGAGAAGAAAGTAATGCATACCTTCTTGACAATGCATCGGCCACCACATTGCCCTTACCTTTCTTGTAGTGAATGACATGGAAATGTCTCAATGAACTCTACCCATTTAGCATGTCTTTTGTTTAACTTGGTTTGGCTTTTGAGTTGCTTCAAGCTTTCGTGATCTGTATAGATGATAAATTCTTTTGGCCACAAGTAATGTTGCCAAACTTGGAAAGTTCTTACAAGTGCATATAATTCCTTGTCATATATGTTGGGTAGCTAAGTTGTGCTCCATTTAACTTCTTGCTAAAAAACATAATTGGCCTATTTTCTTGCATTAAAATAGCTCCAATCCCTATTTTAGTTACATCACATTCAATCTCAAAAGATTTGTCAAAGTTAGGTAAAACAAGACATAAGGTATTAGTCAATTTATCTTTTAATTCATTAAATGAATTTTCTTGTTTTTTCTTTCCATTCAAATTTGATATTCTTTTTAACAAGTTCATTCAAAGGTAAGACTATGCTATTGAAATTTTTAATAAATATTCTATAAAAACTAGCCAAGCCATGAAAATATCTCAACTCAGTGACACTGGTTGGTGTGGGCTTGAATAGCTTTTACCTTGAATAAACAAGAATATCATCAAAGTATACAACAACAAATTTTTCAATGTATTCTCTCAAAACATAATTCATTAGCCTCATAAAAGTGCTTGGTGCATTAGTAAGACCAAAGGGCATAACAAGCCACTTGTAAAGACCAAATTTTGTTTTGAAAGTCGTTTTCTACTCATTTCCCACATGCTTTTGAATTTGATGATAACCACTTTTAAGATCAATTTTTTAAAAACAAATTTGCACCATGTAATTCATCCAACATGTCATCTAGTCTAGGAATAAAATCTTGTTACTTCACCATTATTTTATTGATGGCCTGACAATCAACGCGTATCCTCTAATTTCCATCTTTCTTGGTACCAAAATCACTAGAACCGAACAAGAACTCATGCTTTCCCTCACATAACCTTTGTTCATGAGTTCTTCTACTTGCCTTTGAATCTCTTTGACCTCGATTGGATTAGTTCTACAGACAGCCATATTTGGAAGAGTTGTCCTGGGTATGAAGTCAATTTGATGTTCAATTCCTCTTAAAGGAGGTAGACCAGTTGGTGCATCTTCATGTGAAAACATGTCATTAAATTTCTGCAAAAGAGACTTAAAAACACTAGGCAAAGTATCATTAGTGTTATGTTTAGCCACTAAACACATTCCTTTGCACTCAAGTATAGAGTTTGGTGTTTCATTTGAAAATAAGTCTCACATTTCCCCCTTTCTTAATATCAAGCTCACATTTTTTCTTTTTTCCTAAAAAATCACTCCTTTTCCCTCTTTATTTTCATTCACCTTTTCCTCTATATTTTTTCGCTTTTCTTTCTTTCTTTAAACTTTCTTTCTTCTCTCCTCTCTTGTTCTTCAAATTCTTTTCTATTTTCATTTGATCAAATTGGACTTCAAATGGAGAAAATGGAAGCAAAGTAAAATTTTTTTCCATTTAAAGTAAATGAGTATTTATTCAATAACCCGTTGTAGGTGACCTCCCTATCATATTGCCAAGGTCGGCCCAATAATATATCACCTGCATGCATTGGTACTACATCACAAAGAACTTCATCTTTATATCTTTCCAAGGTAAAAGAAATAAGAACTTGGGAGTTTACCTTAAGTTCAACTTTGTTTGTCAACCATTGAAACTTGTATGGTTTTAAATATAGACGAGTAGTAAGTTAGAGTCTTTTGATGAGAAAAGTACTTACCACATAAGTGCAACTTCCACTATCAATTACCAAGCTACATGGAGTTCCTTTAATCAAGCATCTTGTGTGACAAAGTTTCCCTTTGATCTTCGACCTTTTTTTCCTTGATTTGTATGTTAAGTACTCGTCTTGCAACTATGGATATAGAGCTACCTCCTTGAATGTACTCATTTCCATGTGCATTGGGTTCTTCCTTTAGTTGTGCATCATGGTCATCACATTCGTCTTCCAAATCAATTATCCCATTTCTAATCACCATTACTATTTTATTGACACAATCTTTGCTCATGTGTCCAAACCCTTCGCATTTCCAACATTAAATGAAACTAGACTTCTTTACCTCTTTTGAAGCTTCATTATTTTTAGTATTGGAGCTCTCGGCTTCCATTCTCTTGGCAACCACAAACTTTCCTTTTGCTTAACTCTATTTACAAAATCATCCTTGTTCCAAACATTAGAATTTTAAAAGGTATTAGACTTAGAAGTATACCTCTTGGAATGCTTCTTTTCTTCTCTCAATTATTCTTCAATTCTGATTGCACAATCATACATATCTTCCAAGTTAATATGTAAACTTCTATCAACAGGATGACAAATTTCTCGATTCAAATCTCCAAGAAATCTAGACATGGTGTCTTCTTCTTCTTCTTAAATTTTCGCTCTTTCCATGAAAGTTTCCACCACTTGATAGTATTTTGCTACACTTTTTGTTTCCTGCTTTAAAGCTTGTAATTTAGTTTTCAAATCCTGTTAATAATATTTTGGAACATACCGTTTTCTCATAGCATCTTTAAGTTTAATCCACGTTTCGATGGGACCTTCCTCTTTCTTTCTTCTTTAAGATTTGAGATGTTGATACAAATTTCTGGCATAACTAGTGAATTCGGTAATGACAAGTTTGATCTTCTTATTGTCACTAAATGTGTTGCATCAAACACATGTTCTATCTTCCTTCTCCATTCCAACTATACCTCCACACTTTTCGTTCCACTAAAGGGTGAAATTTTGAGCTTAATTTCGTTGCCTCGATCTTCATGGACTCTTTCGACTCTATGAGGTTGCATAAAATTATTTCTTCCTCTTCCTCTCATGTTTCCTCTTCCTCTAACTTGTCTTTCTTATTCAACTAAATCAATCATTTCCTTATCTTCTCGCAAGGCTTGCTCTTCTCTTTGTTGTTGTGTCCTCCTTTCTTGCCTATCTTCCCTCATCATTTTTATCACTCTTTGAATGGGTGGAAGAATGGCCATAGTAGGCTCCTGTACTTGTGGTACTCCTTCATCTTGTAAAATTTTCAAGTTAATAAAAGGACCTCACCACTCTTCTCACCAATTTCACTCAAGAACACTTGTGTTTATCACTCAAAGATAGGCTTTTGGTACTAGGTCAAAGATATACTGGTGTGCTTTTTTCTTTTGGTGAAATCTTACAAAAGTTTGATGTAAATCAATTTAAATGAATAACTCTCACAAAATAAAACAAGAATGTGACTCAAGCTTTAGGATGGCAACATAAAAATTTGAACAAAAAATAGAAAATGTGCTTTGGATCTTCCAATTTTTTTTGCTTTTTTTTATTGATTTTTTTTTAATGATTCATAAATGATTTGAAAAATATTTCCAGAAAAGTTGTAGTATGTGTTGTATTACATGCAAAAAAATTTGGAAACAAAAAAATAAGTTGAAACATGTAAAGATAAATTCACCTTAAGATTCGACCAAGAATGACAACCAAATTCTCTAATACCAAATTGTAAGCGCCCACTATGTTTGTTAGATGCAAAGCTAAAAGTTCTTCTAGTATCCTTGTAAACACTCATAAAGAAAGCTACTTAGATCAAACCTAGAATCTATGATTGTCACTCTTTGATCCTAAGACAACTCACTCAAGGAATAGTTTGATCAAGACTAATCCAATAAATTGATTTTTAACATCAAATCTAAAGCAAGATTTGATAAAAAAAGATAACACCAAAAGGGTTGAATAAGCACAAGATTTTTAATATTGATATTCTGTCTTTTCAAGAGCATTACAAGCCGTTTTATAGACTAAATGGCCATGCATGGGGTGGAAATCCAATAGTCATACCCTTGATTGCTAAGTAAGGAAAATACATGCATGGGATGGAAGCCTAATAGCCATCCAAGTACACTTGAATGCCTTTTGAAGAAAACAAGACTTAGGAATTGAAAACAAGATGGCATACTAAATTAAAGGTCAAATTAAAAAAAAAAAAAATGTAGAATGTCTTCATAATACCTTAAATAACTTTTCTAGAACTTTTTCCATGTCATCTTTTATCAATTCTCATCTTGACTCATTGAACTAACATTGTAAATAATTTTTTGCTCAAAATTATTTGTCGCTTCATGTGAATTTGCTAGTTTTTGAAGGTTATAAACATCTTTTGAATCTTATTTGCCTTACTTTTGGTAATTGGTCCTTGGGGCACATGCAAAGGTTTTACTGTTGAATGCACATCATGATGGAAGGATCGACTCTATGTGTGAGATCCTAAGGGATTGTATCGTGCCTCCCAGGTGGAGGAATGTCAAGATCAGTGTATTTAGTCACATTCTCTTTGGGTTGATTAATGGTGTGTACTATTGATACTGCTTTCTCTTTCTACCAATGCATTGTGGCACATACAATTAAAGATTAACAAGAGATTGTGGTGGGATGAAATTGGTTGAGGGGGTGGTGATGAAGAAGTGGAATCAGTTGGAAGGGGCGATGGTTATGAAGTGAACTCGGTGGGAGGTGGTGTTGGAATGAGCTCTATCTACTCGATGCAAGTGGTGGTGGAATGGGCTCTATGGACTCAGTAGGAGGTGGTTCTAAAATGGATTCGATTTGAGATGGAGGTAGAATGGATTCGAAGGGAGGTGGTAGTTGATTGGATTCAATTAAAGGGGTGATGGTGGAATGGAATTTGTCTCAGGTGGGTGTAAATTAGAGTCAGGTGACTTCCAGTCCTTGTTCTATAAGTCGATTAATGGTCTAGTATTGCTCTACAAATAAAATTAAATTATTTAGTCCACCAATCTTAGACATAAAAGATAATGAGACTAAAGAGATATATGAACCTGGGAGAAGTTGGTAATTAAGTTTGTGATATGTTGTAGGTTGACCTTCCACTCGATCACGTCAATTTTCAAGACCGCTAAATATGTTTGAACATTTCCTATCTTTCACTATACTAATGTGGCTAATTCAACTAACTCATTCAATAATCTATGCATGGAATGGGCCTAGTCCAGTAAGGCATCATCCCAGTCCGTGAAAGTCCAAGACGAAGTGTGGGCATCTTCACTACTATACAATTTTGTCCCACTTGTCGCCATATCGTTTTGCCCATAAATCGCCCTCTCATGGATCAGAGTATCCTTATACAACTCCTCCTCCTCTAACGTCACTAGTTTGGGTGTGATGGCCAACTGTATCAAACAAAAATTAAATGTTATATTATTCATGTAGTAATTGAATATCGAGGATCTTAATGAGTAATTGCATATATACCTCGTCAAACTACATAATATCTTGTTGCATTGTTTTGTTGGGTAAGGAGTATGTGCAATCGCATATCAAGAAACGAGGAAAGGCATACTTGTTTAGTCGGGTGGCACACTTCCCATCCACGGTCAATATGATCTCGTAGGCCCACAACTGTAATGAAGTAGAACTACTTGTAACGAAACCAAAGTATTAGAAACATAAGAAATGTATTAGCTTATATAACATTACCTAGATTGCATGAGGAAATCCCGGTAGATTATCTTAATAATGTAGTCCTTATTATTCTTAGACCTCTTTTTTTTTATTATCAACCTTACCAACCAAACCTTGTTACGATTTTGGGAATGTCTTCTCTCATAGAATGTTCTTCAATCGAGACTACTGAAGTAGTCAATGCTTTCAACGTCCAAGAAGAGCCTCATGTTCAAATAGGCTTGTATTTTCTCCCCATCCAACATAACCAACTCAGAGTAGTAGATCACTGGCATTTTCACCACTTCTACATCGTTTTCAAACTCCATTGTTTGTATTTCTCTTCAAAGGGCATATGAATGCCCTTTGACATAGAATTCTTGTAGAATCTAAGAACTGTGTCTTTTAGTTGACATTTAGACTTTAAAGGCCATTCTGAATTAAGTGCCTACTACAACTCTATCACTAGAAAGAAACCATGCTTGTTGAACATCACGATTGTGCCATTCATACCAAAAGACATGACATTCCTCCTTGCTGCCATTCACTTCCTGTAATAAGATGTAACGACTAAGTGAACTATTAATTATATGTTCATATTGACGAAGTTGCCAAACATCGTCTTCTTGAATCTCAAGCTGTATAGGTGTAAGCTTCTCCAGTTTGATGTGGGGAGATAAACTACTGGCTTGGCTAGGAAACCAATCTTAGCACTTTTGAACTGGCCATATTGCATAAGAAATAAAATACAAATAAATATAGCTAACCACTATTAAATCTTTGATCCTTGATACACGCTTTACTCGCTACTCGATGCTCGAAATACTTGATACTTGATGTTTATCACATCACACTAAACACGATACCCAAATGTAACACCCCAAACCATACTGCAACGATAACATCGAAGTAGTAGGAATAGGATGTTAGTTAGTTACAACCTTGAAATATTCTTATCACAAAATCTTATTCCCAACTCCTTTTAAACTATTAACACTCAAAACGCAACGGAGAACAAGAAATTCCAAGCAAAGCAAATACAAAGCAAATGTAAACTTTATTAATAACAGGCGTTTCATATGTTATTACAATACTTTGACAAAAAAAAAAACCAAGGCTTAACCATCTCCAAAACGTCTTGAATCATCTCACCGTAAAACCTCAAACCTTCTTTTTTACTTAGCCTAAACATCTGATCCTGAAAGATAAAATTTTAAAACGTAAGTCTAAAAGATTTACTGAGGTTTTATGAAATCCTTTTCTTAATACCTTTTTATTTTTTTCAAACATCATTTCGCATAAACAACTTCAAATCATTTCATTTCACAAAAACCTTTGTTTATGCTTAAAAGAAACACATTTATTGAAGGAAATGGTAGACAAGCGCAACAGAATTAGAATCGGATTTTACTCTAATTACAACTAAGCATTTTAGTGATTAATATGCATTACAACCCTTAAAGAAACAAAATACGGTTAATAGAAAAACTCACATTTGATGCTTTTCTATTATTGTAATCTTCTCACGTGCTCTTCACGATCTTCTCTCGAAATCAAAATCGGGACTACCACTAGTGTTGACCCGCTATTCTCCAGACTTAGAACTGAGTTGTGGGACTCAAATGGTGGAGAAAATAGAGAGGGAGATGGATTTAGGAAGAAGAACTTGTGGAGAGAACTTGTGGAGAGAAAAGGAAATTGGTTTGATTTTGCAATTCCAAATTACAAAATCAATTTTTTTTAAGCAAAAGAACAACTAAAAATCCATCATTTTTCATTTCCAATTCATTCCTTTTATAAGCAAACTACATGCAAAATTTGCATGTAATGAGCTTCCACTCTCCACACTTGGCATATCACCAAGTAGGTGTCTCACATGCATGAAGCCATTTGTCAATTACATGCAATGTTCTTCCAAGGGTAAAATAGTCATTTGACATTTAAAAAGTCAAAAGTCAACATTTTGACTTTTTACCATTTTATACGTCTTAACTAATTTAAACCTCCCGAGTATGAATCCACATTTATTTTTCTAAAATTCAAATCACATTCAAATATAAAGTCGGTCAGAGTTTGATTTTTCAAAGTCAAAAGTCATATTTTGACTTTTTACATCTTTGACTTTTTTCATCCATTCCGAGCTTTCAAATATGAATCCATATTCATATTTAAATCACATTTAAACATGAAGCTCTATCTTAAGTTATAATCGATGACTATAT
>JBBPDI010000003.1:18025149-18036290 GCA_037974545.1 Cucumis variabilis
AGTATGTAGAGAAATTCAGAACTGTTATTACAAAATTTACAGGGCACAAGCTCTTTTTTCTTCCAAGGCAAAACACTCAAAAAACTTTTTTAAAAAAATGTTGGTCAAGTTTGCATTTTGTATCAAAAAATATTTCCAGATTTTTAAAATTTTCAAAAATACAAAAAAAAAAAAGCCTTACCGTAGTTTTCGATGAAATCCATTAATTTTTTTTTTCTAAAAATACCTTACACTATTAAAAAGTTACAAAAATACCTTTGAATATACATAAAGTTTTAAAAAACTACTCTCACAATAATAGAACCAAAATTGTTAATATTTCGTTGAAAAAATAATTCTAAATTTAAAATGTGTGTATCATTAATATAATGATAAATTTATTTGCAATTGTTAGGTTTTATGGGATTCACAATATTTGTTTTATGACTTCAGAGATCAAAAATGTCATTCATTGCTATTGTTTTGAAAAATGGATGATGTATCGAAATGTTCTTGCAAGATACTTTTCTTATCAGTAGTTACCTTTTCTATTTCTTCTACTAACATTTTCCTTCATTGAGTGCACAATTGCTAAGAAACTTAGGGTTGTTGGTAATTGTGATTGAGTTGTGCATATTTAAAGTACACTTAGTCTTTTGGTTTAGAAGAGTGAATTTTTTTTTATTTATATTTGTATTTATATCCACGAACATGTCAAAATTTCTTATCTCTCATCACTTTGTTGTGATATTTTTTTTCAAGAGAGAACTGTGAATACCAAAAAAATGAATCACATGTAAAATTTGTTTTACAATGAAAATTCGTCTGAGAGCCTGTAAGACAAAAGAGAATAAACATGGGTGTGGTATCTAACCACACACACTTCAATGCTCAAGTCAATCTAGTGTTTCAGAGTAGTAGCTAGACAGTAGAGGAAATAGTGAATATTCAGTCATACTTGGACATATTCGGACATATCTTCAACTAATGACCTTGGTTGCTTATATAATATAGTAATTTGTAACTGACGCTTGGGTTATAATTGCACCTTTTGAGCTTCCACAACCATTGAGCTGATAGTCAATAGTCGGCTTCACTACCATTATGACAAATCAATTGAATGCTCCTAACGACTCCCTTTATGACACTTGTTCCTTCAGAATTCGAACAATTTTACGTTCAATGGCTTGGAGGTCTTCCTTTGTGGATCTTTTTAGCTCTTATTGGTACTACCCTAGGAGTATTTTTCCTTGTGGGTCCTCCTCTTAGGAAGTTATGTTATTCTTAATGGGTTCTCCTTCTGCAAGCTTCTCTAAGGAGACTAGGCTCTCCCTAGTGGGTCCTCCTCATGTGAGCTTTTCTTAGGAGGTTAGGCTCTCCCTTGTGGATCCTCCTCCTATGGCTCTTCATATGAGATTTCTCTCTTAGGTTTCGTTTAAGCTCGTCTTGATCTTTCTCATAGCTCTTGTGAACTTACTTCTCTTGAATGGGTGCTCTTAAACTCACCTCATAAGTCCACCGAGCTACCACTAAGCTCACTCAGGCTCATCTCATGGGTCCATCGAACTATACATTGAGCTTGCTTATGTTCTTCCACAGGTTCTCTTTGAGTAAACTAAAATTCACCCCAACAACAAAGAAAAGAAAAGAAATATTGTTTTGTGTATTTTCTCACTAATGATAGAAATACAAATAGGCATTTTAAGAATATATTTATTTATTAAGATATTAAAAGTATTATGATATTTAATACATTAGGGAGTCAGATTATTATTTAATATGTATTGTTTCTTTTATGTAGGTTCATGTAATTGCTCTAATTTATTGTTTCTCATATGTAACATTTGACAAGAACGTGAATTCTATATCTCCATTTCCTCTCAATTTGGATATGATCAATATATCAATATCAAAATCTTAAACAAACAGTATCATTTATATTTTATTTTCACCATAACACGTACAGTAGAAATTGAGAGTAAGATGAACAAGTCATAAAACTAAAAACAGGAAAGAAGATGGTAACCTGAAAATAGTACGTACCGTAAAAATTGAGAGTAAGTTGCTCTTGAAATCATTTTTAGCATTTTGGTGTGATAGAAATAAACATGTAAATGAGTTGGGAATGTTTTTCAAACGAGAAACGCGAATATTCAAGTGTTATTTTGAATTTATCATTTTTAATCTTCTGAAGATTCTATTTATCAACTATTTTGTTTTTTATTTTTGTTTTTTAAAATCAAGTCTATAAATACATCTTCGACTTTCTTTCTTATCTAATGTTAAGATTCAAGTATTAGAATACTTAAAAGTGATGTTGAATATGTACTGCTTATTTTATGTTAGGTATTGTAATTTTCTCTACTTAATCTCTTGTCGTTTGTAATATTGATCACAAAACATGAATACAATATCTCTATTTTCTTGATATCTATCTTGCATGGATAGTAAAAAATCCAAGCCAAGATTTGAAAAAAAAAATATCTTTTAAAAGAAGTCTAAGCTTTTACTTTTTTATCTTCAAATATGCATGCATGATTCTTTTAAAACGTGGTGTATATATGTAGTATTTCTATTTTACACTGTTGGAGATGTTGAGAGTTGTGGAAAGATCAAGGAGAAACACACTTGATATAAGATAGATGAGCTACTCATCTCATTGTCAATTGGTTTTAAGATGGAACTCCATAGATATCAAACACAAATATGGTATCAAAGCTAAGCCCATTAAATACCAATGAGTATTCTGTACAAGATAGGTGAACCCAAAGAGGTGCCATATCTTGAGATTGTTTAGATTTAGTACACGATCGTTAAAGGATTTTTTTAAAGATTCTTTATAGATGATCGTTTAGATTTGGCTACCGCCAATATCCCAACGATTTTTTTAATGATCATTTTAGACGATCGTTTAGATTTGGCTACCGCCAATATCCCAACGATTTTTTTAATGATCATTTTATATTTGGTACACGATCTTCAACCAGGTAATAGTTTGAAAAAAAAGAGAAAAAGACGATGAAAAGAAAAAAAAAATTGCACAAGAAAGAAGATGGAAAGGAAAGACAAACTTGAAATATTTTAAAAAAATAGCCACACTTCATGGACTTTTTAAATTTGTTACACGGACCGTAAATATTTTGGTGTTTTGTTATATTTATGAAAATTAACCTAGATTTAAAGTGTTAGTATATATAGCAACATTTTTTAAAATTGCAATTATATAAAAATATGTCATAGTCTATCAATTATAGAAGTTTATCACTGATGGATCATATTACAAATATTGGTCTACCATAGATTGTGCTTTATTTAAAAATATTTTAAAAAATATTGTTACATACTTGATTATTATCTCCAAAATTGTTACCCATTATAATTAGGGAGATTTTTAAAAATAGTAAAATAAAGGAAAATTGCACTGGATGACAAAAAAATTTACACAAAAACAGCCCATAGCACCTCTTTTTTTGTATATTGCGAATATGACAAGTAATTAATGATATCAAAATGACTATGAGATAGCTATCAGAGATTTATTAGAGGGTTGTCCGTTTTTAAATTTGATACTTTTGCAATTTAAAAAATGTAGTGACATGAACTCTACTATCATAATTTTTTTTGCTATTTTTACAAACGCCTCTAAAATAAATTAAAATATCTACAAGATATAGCAAAATTTTAGATTCTATCAATGATAGACTTTTATCCTTGTTTATCAATGTTACTGATAGAAGGATATCAATATCTATTGTTGAAAAAATCTAAAATTTTGTTATATGTTGTAAATATTTTTTATAATTCTTTTATAACTATCCATATACTTTCAATAGTTAGTAAATATAATTCTAAAGTTTACAAAAGTACAGTGCTGAGACGTCGTATGTCCTTAGTTTGAGGTTAATTGGTTTGTGGAAACTCATTAAGAAATTTTACGGTAACAAATTTGCAGAGAGAATGATAGAAAATCTCTAGAAAGAATCAACTTTCTGCAAGTTGAAGACACCCATCAGGAGGAAGAGATGATTGAAGGTTGAATTCATCCCACTTTTCAGGTGTCAGAGTTTAGTTAAATTTATTAAATTAATAATTAAAAGAGATTTTCCAAAAATTTAACAAACTATTAAAATAATTTATACAGTATAGAATAAATTTTAAAAAACGAAAAGCTCACAGGTTCATAATGTGAAATATAAAAAATATCTCAGTCAACACGAGATTAATCAATCACACACGCGAGTAATCTTCTTTTAAACGATCATGATACACGATTGTGTAGTTCATTTTAAACAATGGAAAAAAAGGCTTCAAATTTAAATAATCGGGTAATAAACTCTAAACAATGACAAGAAAACTTCAAACATAAATGATCGTAAAATATAATCTAAATGATTATCAAATCTGGACGTTTATATCAGAATAAACGGTCATTTTGAAAGGCCCTATAAAAGTCAAACCATACATAATTACAAAAATACCATCCATATCAATGCGATATAAAAAGGTGAATTATCTTCTTCAAAATTTCTCTTCCTCACAGTGCTTCGTCTTCTTCACATAATTTTCATTGTACATTTTCATCTTCAATCGTTCATTTCCACCTACCTTCTTGAACCAAATTACTTTCAAAATTCTTCTTCATCTTCTTCTTCCATAAAAATTCTTTTTCGGTATTATGTTCGTTCCTTAACATTTTGGTTCCACAACCAAATCTATCTCCATCTATCTTCGTCTATCTCGATCTATCCCCAATACAAAAAGATTTGAATATATCTTTATTTCATTTCATTTAATTAATAACCACTCTTATATTATGTAACTTAACCCTAATTTTTTTTGTAAATAGATGATGAGAAAAAGCAAACACCATCGACTAGCGAAGCAATAAAAAAGGAAAGGCAGAAGAAAACAAATGAAGAATGAAAAAGAAGTGAAGGTAACAAAATAGAATGTTAATGTCTTTGTGTAGTGCTCTATCTCTGTCGAGTGCTCTATCTTTGTTAATATCTATCCGTATAGTGCTCTATATTTTTCTATCTTTGTTTAGAGCTCTTTGTCAATGCCTATTTGTATAGTACTCTATCTTTGTCTATCTCTATCAATTCTAGCTTTAGTTTATTGGGTTTTTGAGACAATCTCAAAACTTTCCAATTTAGATGTTGGATTTAGAAGGAAGCTTGAAATTCAGTGCCCAACAATCATGACATGGGAGTGTTTGGAATCAACTGACTAGAGGACTCTAAACGAGAATAGTTTTTAATATAAGGATGTAAGTAAATTTATGGCATTTTCTATCTGTGTCTATCTAGATAGACAACGAAAGATTTCTATCCATGCCTATCCCAGATAGACATCGATATAAATCTATCATTTGGTTATCAATATTGTTGCTACTTTTCCACTAATCATCTAACAACTTTTTACTGTAGTTTTGTATGACGTCATTAGATTCAACACCAGAAGAATCTAATACAATTTTGAAATATTTGAAAGAGATTGAGGCGCGGAAAAAAAACAAAGAGAGATAGAGAAAAAAACGAGATAGAAATGGAAACAAACATAGGAGTAAGAGAAACAAACAAAATCTTGAACGAAATAAATGAAATTAGAAAGAATCAAGAAGAAATAGAAGCATAACAAATTTTGTTAAAACGATGGCTAAAAGAAGTAAAAACAATGTTAAAAGGACAAGAAGAAATCAAAAGAATGTTGAGCTTGGTTATGAGAAGCTTGAATGTTAGGCTACCATCAAAAAAAAATTTCGCAACAACATAAGGAGAAAGAAAAAGAGTATCAATGAGTTGTGGAAAAAAAAATAAACCACCTACTTGTAGCCTTAGCCTTCTTGAAGATGAAAAAGTTAATACAATAGTTGAGTATGCAACAATTTGTTGCTCTACAGTTAGTATTTAGTTCATGTCTACTATTTTGTTTTGTTTAAATTTGCTTAAGTTCAAAATAAAGAACAATTATGTTTTTTCTTCTTCTTGTTTTTTTTTGGTAAGGAATTGTCGTCTTTGAAACATAAAATGATTTGGAAACAATTGAAAATACAGAGTTAGAAACACAAAAACACAAGTGTTGCTAGAGGTTTGATTTTTTATACAAACAATAAATCTATCACACACTATCTGGGATAGACAGAGTTAGTGCTTTATTTCTATCTATCTATGCTAGTTAGAGATAGTCCTCTATATTTGTATATCTAAGATGCAGAATGCTAAACATCTATATTATGTTTTTTAAAATTCTTACTTTATATGCTTGCAGATAGATGAAGATGAACAAGATGATTTCGAAATTATAGATTTAGTGTCACCAAAAGCACAAGTGTTGACCCAGGTTTGGTTTCTTTGTACACAATTGGTTACATGATCGTTTAGACATTGTTGCACGATCATACTCATTTTTCTGCATGATTGTTTAGATGTTGTTACACGATCATTTAGATGTTGTTACACGATCGTTTAGATGTTGTTGCATGATAGTTTTGCTATTGTTGCACTATCGTTTAGATTTTGTTGTACGATCATTTATACAATATTTTTTTAATTCTTATTAC
This sequence comes from Cucumis variabilis, assembly GCA_037974545.1. Lineage (NCBI taxonomy): Eukaryota > Viridiplantae > Streptophyta > Magnoliopsida > Cucurbitales > Cucurbitaceae > Cucumis > Cucumis variabilis. Next base: position 18,031,691 of record JBBPDI010000003.1, read on the forward strand.
TTTCAAACAGATGGCGTTCAAATTGATAAAGAAGTTGAAGTACAAAGCAAAGAAGATAATGAAACATCAAATGAAAGTGATGAAGAAGAAACAATGAGAAGAGAAAGCAAAACCAAAACAAAACCAAAAGGAAAACGTAAATATCATTGAGACATGTCTAAAGTCAATCTTTTTCTATCTAGATAGACAATGATAAAAGGACTAAGACTTGTTATTTCAGATACACAGTGATAGTCCTCTATCTCTGTCTATCTTAGAAAGATAGATAACTATCATTGTCTATCATTCATTGTTCCTCTTATTAATTCCAATATTTTCTTACAACAAATCATTGAAGACAAAGAATAGAAAAAGTGGATGAGGAAATGAAAGGGGAGGAAAATCAAGAAGATACAAATAGTGATAGTGAAGAAATTCTTTTTACGATAAAGAAAAAAAAAAGGGAAATAAGTTGTTGATGATGACGATGAAACATAATAAGCGATTGATAGTGATAGTGAAGAGGATGCAAAAGAAGAAAAAGAATCAAAAGGAAACAAAAGAAAACTAAAGGGAAAGCAAAAGGAAAAAGGGAGGAAGCAAAAAATGCTTAACCTAAATATTTCTAACATGCTAAGGAGACAATAAAACCTTACAAGAAAAGCAATGGAAAGTAAAGCTGACAATAAGAAACCTCAAAACAAGGAAACCAACGAGAAGGAATAATAAAGAATGTCAACTCAAGAATACATTGACAGTACTCCATTCTTTGACCTACACATTTCTAAATAGTTGTAGAATTAATTTACATTGTTTGTAAATCTTAAAGTTTGCAAATTTTGACTTTGAACATTTCTTTATTTTATACTTTAGTCATTTGTAAGTTTCTTTCTACCTTTTACAACCCATTTGTTCTAAATTTAATTTTACTGCTTTTGGTGAATATTAATTATCACTGTCTATCTAGGACCTCAAAGTAGTTTGTAAGTTTCTTTTTAAATATAATCTTTGTGCTTACAAACTATTTCCTATATCAATTTTACGGTCTCATATAGACATAGATCACTACCATCGTCTATACTAAATCAAGTATCCTAAACAATTTCTCAGGATTCCCTTGTTGTCTCGGTATGTTCTAGAGATATTTACACAATCCTTTAGTTCAAATTTAGACGATCATTTAGGATATTTATATACGATCATTTAATGTATTGTTTGGAGAATTAAAACTATCCTTAAAAGTATTTACATGATCATTTAGATCGGTACACAATCGTTAAGAGTACTTAATCGATCATTTAGATTGAGTACACGATTGTTAATAGTATCTACACAATCGTTTAATTCATATTACACGATCGTTTATTAAAGGTATTTAAATACTGACAAACACCTTGCCAAAAGCTAAGTAAAATTGACAAAAGAATTTTACTACTATATCATATAGAAAACAAAAAGGTTAAGTTAGTAAAAGAATTTATTAGCCTAAAGTTCTGCAACATACTGTTGTTTACAACATTCTTGTCCAATAATATTTTATAGACTACACAAGTCACTAATACAATACCCATTTAGAGGTCAAGACCCAACACTATTAATTACAGACCTGTGAAGATTTAAAAGCAGGAACAATCTGACTATGACATGCTTTTAACACCTTACACCAAAAGACATAATTACAAGACATAGTTCCAACTTTAACTACGAACCACTAGGTGCATAAAAGTCTAACAACAAAACTGGCATAGGAGATTTGCGATAACAAGTCAAGCTCAAGAATCACGATTTCTTTTTGGAGAGTGGAAAAATTTGGAAAGGGTGAGCTAAAAAGCCCACTGAGTTACATTTTGAAAACATTTAACTTAGTAAATCATGCGAAGATATAATAATCAATTATTAACTTGAAAGGCTATATTAAATAAAACGATTAAAGAGAAACTCAAATTAAGCTATCTTGTTGATTAGATTCATTCTTTGTTCTTTCTATACCCTGAAATAAGCTTGGTCCCATTAGCTTGACAACCTAATACTACTGTGCCTGATAAACTCGATCATAATATAATCATTCTTTGTCACACCCCTCCCAAATCACCTACTATCAATCCAAGAGATGGCAGGAAGTCAATCGATATCGAACCCTTTCTGAATGCACCAGCTAATCCTTACTACTGAACACTTTAAAATACTAAACAACTTAACCAATTTAGAACTTAATTAGTGGGCCAAGACTAATTCATAGATTAAACAGATTTTATTACATAACCCTAAAAAACAAGTTAAGACTATATGCCAATAATTACAAACCAACGCTTCAAAAACAAAACGAAAATAAAACAACTTGACTATAAAAGTAAGACATAAGTACACAATATAGTTTTATCTTAAACTACTAACCACTAAGTAAACAAAAGTTTAACATCAAAATGGCATAGTAGACTGGTGACAGCAGGCCAGGCTTCTAGATCAACTCTTCCTAAAAAGTGGAAAACATTTGAAAATGGTGAGTCAAATAGCCTAGTAAGACCATACATCATCCATCTTCTCCTTTTCCTTGAGTTTTAGGTGAGAGCTTAGAACAAGAGAGAAAGAGTTCATTCCCTCCATCATTCCCCTCACCAATAGGCAAAAATCAAAACCAAAGAGTATGAAAAATCATGCTCTAAGGCGTAACACATTCTCTTGTATTTTATTTTACAGATTTCTTGTGTTGTTTTGTAAGATGGACATCATGTCCTAGAGGCCTAAAGTTATTTTTATGAAAGCAATGCATTTCTTCTTCCATTCCCCCAACTTTCTTTTACTTTTCATGTTCAATCTGTTTGGTTAACTTGCAAGCAATGAAATAAGTTTTTAATATCTAGAGAATGATATCATTTATGTTATGAGTTTTGTTTAGTTAAACGCGTATGGCAGCGGAAGATTTTACAGGACCATTCTTCAAATTAATTTGGGAATCTTAAAATACCAGTACATTGGCAAAAATTTAGAATCAAAATACTAAATAAAAAACTAAGCATGCTTTTAATTTAAAAGATACAAAGAACTTACTTTTGTTGACGTCTCTGTGAGTCTACAAACCACCGAATTGGGGACACCATCCGTCGGAAACCTTCCTATCTTCTGGGATGAGATTGGTTTGTGAGAACCAAAATGGGATGAGAAAAGTTGGTAGTTGAGAGAAACTACTCAGCGGCTCGACTCATTTCCTTGTATTTCCATTTGTAACTTCTTTGTGTGGGTTTATAATGTAAACCTCATGGCCAAAAGGTTTAAAGATTTAGTTATAAATACAATGCATTTCTACTTTCATTCTCTCATTTTCTTATCTCGCCATTTCATTTATGTTTAAGTAATTGTGGGTAAATAATGTAAGACATAGTTAATGCTGGTGAATCTAGATGTCTACGTTATTTGTCTTATTTAGTTAAATGCAGTCATTAATGTCTTGTCTTATTCTAGAGAAAAGACAAAGTGTTAACTATTATGACTTCACACGTGATGACCTGAATTTAGCTAAGCATGCGACGAAAGGATTGTAGCAATGCAATCTGGTCACTGAGTTGATTCTTAGCATGCATATCAGAAATGAAAATGCGTGCTATGATAGCATCGAGAGGTCGCTCGCTTAGCATAAGATGAGTTGCTTATTATTAATTCAGAAAGATTATATACAAATCATCTCTTAAACTTAAGTATTTATATCCCAAAAGACAAGCAGTATTGTGAAGGCATCAAGAGATTGTTCTCGTTAAATATAAAGATAACAAATGATTTATATTAACTCGACTCGTTAACTATCCTTGTTGTACACTTAATTATTTAAATATTTCTGCATCTCATCACCAGATACCTAAGTTCATATTTCATTTCATTTCATTGCTTAGTGTAAATACATAGGATAAAAATATATTGTCCATATCAACATAATGTATAGACATTGCATGAGTTTAGAATGCATGCTTAATCTATTAGGATCACTAATTTCCTGTGTTCAACTCTGGCTTAACCAGGTAACCTCTCTCTTCGCTTACACTTGGACAAGAGAGAGGAAAACTTATACTCAAACACTGAATTACTGAAGTTAGCAACACATAAGTAGGATTGTGTCCCTTTTATTGCATGACCCTAGCCTAGTCGTCAACTCTAGTCACATAATTAGAGCCTAACATGGCATATTCATGAATTAAAGTTGTAATCAAGCAACAAATCGAGCAATTTTTTGGTGTCATTGTCAAATAATTAGTAGATTTTATTCTAGATTTAATCTTATGAAAAAGTCTTATTTTAGCTGAAATTGCGTATTTAAGCTAAAGAGCACATGAACAAGTTTATGAGTGAATGTGAATAGCCTGAATTCCTACTTGACCCTGAAATGGAGTGAACCTTTTGACAAAACAAAAGAAGATAGAGGAGACAATGGAGTCCCTCTTCAAAATGTTGCTACCCAAGAACAAAACCCCACCTATATAGGCCATAATTTAAATAGACAAATTCAGTCATATGCTTCACCAAATATTTATGACTTCAATCCCAAAATCGCTACCCTATTGTTGGAATTTATGTCCTAAAACTCGTAGTTTGTATTCAAAATTCTGTTAAATAAAATCGTCTTATTGATACT
>JBBPDI010000003.1:18080238-18095173 GCA_037974545.1 Cucumis variabilis
GGTATTTTGGACATTTCACTCCAAATTTGTCCTAAATCTCAACTTTTTCAAAATCAGTCCTATTTTTCATTTTCTATTTCATTTTTAGATTATTTTTTGCAATTTCCCAACATTGATGATGTATTTTTTTCCCTCCGTTCCTTTGCATTATAGCACTCTGCCTTCGTCTTCTCTTCAACCCTACCAATCAGCCGTTACTGTACGACCAATTGCATCCTCCTCTCTCCTGATTGTTCTTCTTTTGCTAGTCATCTTCAATACCTGCTCTTATCCTTGGTCTTCCCTTTTCGGATCGAAAGCCTAAGCGGTCCGTACCTTTGCATTAGAGTTGTTGTCCAATTATTTCTTCCGAAAGGCGTCTGCTCATAACCAATTGAGAGCTTCTAAGCACCTATATTGCGACTTATGCCTTTCCTTGAAGATAGAGTTTTTCTTACTCTGACTGATGGAAGAATGAGAAATACCTTGTTCAGCCACTGTAGAAACTATGGAAATATGGAAAGAAGACTGATAATCATTCCCTACTTTATAAAGCTTTAACTGCTTTCGAGAGATCTTGATGTGAGGCTCGATCTAATTCCTCAGCCGAAAGATCTTCTTGTTCAACGACTGTAGAAACTATGGAAATATGGAAAGAAGACTGATAATCATTCCCTACTTCACTCATTCAGATGTTAGGGAAAATCTCCCGTGCTTTGGTGCAACTAAGCCACGACAGCTTCTCCAGTAAGAACGAAAGGTGCGATCAAAGATGAAGCATCCGAAATAAAAACTTCCATTGAGGTCACAGGTGCTGCTAGTCTATGTCTCTATGGTCTTCTCCATCGTTTTGAAGTCAGTAAATTTCTGATTTTTCTCTTCTTCTATGACTTTCCATGCTTTTTCTCCGTAAATAATTGCTCTAGTTGTTCTGTTAGCTTCATAACTTTTATGGATGTCGTAGAGGCACTTTACCTAGGATTGCAGGTTGAATTTCCTTTCGTAAGGATCCGTATAACACCATTACAAAATCATTTGATGCTCGATAATGTTTTGTTCTCCAATTAATGTTCTCAATTTCAAAGTTATAAAATTTATATGTTAATGCCTTTTAATTTTGTTTTTCTCATAATAGGTCTTAAGACAGGAAATGAAAACTATTTGGTTTTGAAGAATATAATGCAATGGAAATTAAGACAATGTTCTTATTCTTAATTATACTAGGGATTTATCATAATTCGTGAGAATGATTCCAAAACGTGAAAGCAATTTGACAATGGCATAAAGCTTCTGTTTGACTTGTGTACACATAGACACTTTATAAAAGGAAAAAACCGAATCAAAGGTCAGAATTTAAGAGAATTTTCAATATTCTATGGATTGCATAAGATCTCTAGTATTCTTTGATTAGTGGGATTAAAAATTTCTAGCTGTTATGGTGAGTGTCATTCATAGTTTTCACATTTTGGTGTACAACTAAAATTCTGCTAGCCATTCGTGATTTTTGAGTTGTCTTATGGTGAATGTGCAGTGATTGAGTTATGGAGTAGGTGCTCAGAGTTGTAGTCTCCTTTACAGTTATAGTTCATTGTCTTATTTTATATCCTTTTCTTTTTAATTTCACAATTTCTCTTCAATGTCAAAATTTTTCATGGTTCCATTGTTTATTAGATGATGACAATAACTTTAAGTGAGACAACATTCTCTTTCTTTTTATTTCTCAATCAATGATATTACATCGATCTCTTTCTCTTTTTTTTCCCAACGTTGGATTGAAGGCTACTCTTACACTATTGCCTTAAAGTACCTATTACTTTTTCTCTAAAACTAGTTAGTGTAACCATTTCTTTAATAGTTAATGTAAAGAACATGGAGGTGATGATAGTGATATTTTCTGTTTTGTCAAATCATGCTTGAACTTTTATAGATTGCACACAACCTGTTTAATTAATCTATACTTTCCATAGAACCCCTTCATATAATTTGTTTCTTTATAAAGGTTGACTTTTACAGCTACCTTGTTGGAGAATTTAAATGCGTTGTATTGATTGTAACACAACGAAGACACTTTTGTGGTGTGGAGGCTCTACTTGACTTGGTGTTCTTCAAAAAGCCAAGTATAGATAATCTCTACGCATGTAACTTCTTTTCTTTTTGCCAAATTGTATCGTATTTAATCAATGTTTAGATAACTAAGTAAGGCTCAATTAATAAGCTTCCTAGACGAAAAAATACTTTGCCGCTGGATTCTATGAAATTTCCTCCGATGGTAAAACTTTTCGGTCATGTTGCCTTTCCTTTCGTCTTTAACCTACTCTGAACTTCTCTATTCAACTCCCATCTTTTCTTCTTCTCCTACCAGTAAATTTAACGTGTTGTACTTGAGTTCTTTCTAAACAATCTCACTTTTGTTTCTTGCGTTTTTTATCAGTCTGGTTTAGATAATGTTTGTGGCTTTTTTTTTTCGTCCGTCAAATTGAAGATTTATGCTAGTAAGTGGTATAATCATCTTTTTTTTTTAATTTGGTTTAGGGATTTCATTTTTTTCAATTAGATAGATGATTTTGTATTTCCATTTCAATCTTTCTTCCTTATGTAGGTACCACTACAACTTTGATGGCCAGAGGGTTTGAAGTGGGAGTTGTACTTTACAGCCTAGACAGTTGGTGTCTGTCAAACTTGGTCGTGCCTCCCTTATTGTTCCCACTAACCTCCTCCTTGATATCCCATTTCCCCCTTCTAATAAGCTAGGCAGGATAGATGATACGTCCCAAACATTGAATAACCTTGCATTCAGCATCCTCCTTTGGGGGATGTTGAAGATATTATTGTTCCCACATTCAATCTATGGAAAGATATATCATTCGAGTATCCTACTTTTTCTCATTTTGTCTGGTGTATTATAGGGATGGAAGGATGGTTTTTATTGGAAGGACCAGTGGGTGGGGATAGTGCTCCTTCTTCCATCTTTCCACATCTTCATTCAAAAACCACCCGACCTTCGATTTCTTAGTTTGGTATGATAACTCTGTGCCTTTATCCTTTGGGTTCCATCGTAATCTGTCCAATAGGAAAATCATGGAGGTTACCTCCTTTCTTTCTTTATTAGAAGTGTGCACTTTTAGGGTGGGGAGGAGGGGTGTACAGGGTTTTCTTCTAAATCCTTCTTCAAATTGTTATTGGATACCTTTCCCATTGGGGAGTGTGTTTAATGTGAGCTGGAGGATTAAGATTCCTAAGGAAGTCATGTTCTTCATTTGTTAAGTCTTGTTTGATCATGTGAACACTATTGATAGGCTTGTTAGGAGAAGAAATTCACTTGTCAAAAGGCAGAGGAAGATGTGGGTCATTTCCTTTGGAAGATAGGTGTTTATGTGACCATTGGAGAGTTCCTCCTTCATTCGTGAGAAAAGTCGTTTCTTGTGGTGTGCTGGGGTATGTGCACTTATTTGGGATATTTGAGGGAGAGGAATGATATAGTTTTTAGAGGTAGGGACAAAGACCCTTGTAAGGTTTGGTCTTTAGTAAGATTTTCTTGTGTCCCCTGGGCTTCTATTTTGAAGTTTTTTTGTAACTATTCTCTAGGGAACATTTAACTTAGTTGGAACCCTTTCCTCTAGTTGGGGTGTTTTTGTTCGGTTTCGTCTTTAGTTAGATTTTATGTGCCCTTGTATTCTTTCATTTTTTTCTCCATGAAAGTAGCGGTTTCTATAAAAAACAATGAACCTTGGTCGTCTAAACATTGCTTCTGATTGTCTTCGATTTCATGAATGACGATTCCTTCCCAGCCAATAGTGATTAGGACACGTCCTTCCATTTGGTTGATGACAACACTACTCTGCACATTTTGCCCTAAATATTGATTAAACCAACAAAAGACACTCACTAGAAAGTGCAATCCCTTGAGTGCTTCAAGAACCACAACTTCCTTAGGGTAACTACTACTGACGATTGTATCATTTATTGTAGGGAAAATGAGGTTTCAACATCATTTCTTGACATTAAAAATAGAAAAACTTTCATGATGATAATCTATTTTTAAATTTTCAGTTTTTCATTGTTGGGCATTCATATCACTGGGTATTTAGGTATGTTGAGCTTTTCATTTCTGCAGTGGAACACAAATCTCTATCCTTTGAGCTTCTAATTGCTTATGACTATGTGTTCGAATCTGTGCAGATAAGAAAATTTTCATGTGTGCTTAAATTCATCATTGAGACATTTTTTTTACAAAAAGAGTTTCCTTGTAATATTTTATTATTTTCTATTTCTGTTTTATATTCTAAAAAAACCAAAAAAAAAATGATGTCAAATAATATGATTCTAGTGAATAATATGATTTTGGTGATTTTGATTGAAAAGAGAACCATTGTTCTATGAATAATCATCATGTCTATGATGTATATTGTAGATAAAAAGTTGTTTGAACTTCTGGTTTCATTTATATTCATTCTTATACAAGAATTAGATTTGTGCAGGTATGATTGGATAAGTTGTAGAATTTGATTTATTGGATTGGAACCGGGCTAGCTAGGAGCTAGTTATAGGTGTTGTGAAATAGAAAAAGAAAAGCAAGATAGTTTTTGTTTGAGATAATCATGCTACATCTTTTCATGTGTTCTTCTATTAATATTTATTCTAAGGTGTTCTTTTACAACATAAACTTGCTCTATCTTGAATTAGTTTATGGCTTTTGGTTGCTGGTATTAAATTCTACAAATGCTTGGTTAGGAAATTAATTCTTGATTAGAAACAAGATTCCTAATATATATAGTGTTCTTTTTACATTCACATTACCACATGGTAGTCAAGTTTCTTCTTTGTTGTGGTAATGTTGGTTCACAGATGTATGTTTTATGATTACCAGTTGGGAATCTTCATGAAATAATTGACATTTCTTCAAGCTTTTTGGTTGTAAAGTCCAGAGAAACAGCAACCCTAGCAATCTTCTATCTTATCAACTTTGACATTTGGTGAGTATTTTGTTTAATATCTAAAGGACCAAAAGAAAACAAACTCAGTGATTGTGCAAATAAGCATAGGTTGTTTTAAACAAAGAGCAATGGGTGTTTTGTCTCTTTCGTGTAATTTTAGGGATGAGTTGTGTTTTACTTGATTGAGATTTGATTTGGACTTATGCATTTATTTTGAAGGAAAACAAGTCTCAGGTAAAAATGAGACTAAAGCTCATAGTACAAGAGAATTGTATATGGAGCAAGAACTATATTGAATAATTTTGAGTTTGAAATTGCGATTTCCTTTCTCTAGGTTGTTTGTGCTACTGATTTTTCTTTCTGGTTTGCTCTATTCTAAGTTAACTTGGATTATATTTGTTCGAAAGATTGAAAACAAATGGGATCTTTACCTTCATCTCCTATAGACTGACTATTCAGAAGGGTAATGAAGTAGCACGCTTGCTTTTCTTTTTGTTTTTGTTTGTCATTATATCTTTTGGTTTTTTAAATTTTTTTCTTAAAAAACCAATTAAATGTAAGTAGATTGATTTTAGGTGAAATAATACCTTCTTGCATAACTATGACAATGCTAATGTTATCTTTTTGCTTCGTATTAGTGATTCATTTGATGCTTTGAGCGTGGCTTGCTATTGTTGTTTAGAGATGCTTATTACTCGGCTACGCCTTATTTAGAATATTCTTAATTAAAATAGTAATCCTTTTTTCTCTTTCTTTGTCTACATTTTAGAAGCTTCTTAATTAAAATAGTAATCCTTTTTTCTCTTTCTTTCTCTACATTCATGCATGTTGTTTGATTGTTGATGAACAATTTTGCAGCCCTCTGATACTTTAATTCATGCATGCATGTTGTTTTATTAACTACTTTTGGTTTCTGAATTTCGATTACAAAACGTGAAAGCAATTTGACAATGGCATAAAGGATACAATTTTCTCATTCCAAATGCTCGAAAGCTCCTGTTTGACTTGTATACACATAGACACTTTGTAAAAGGAAAAAATTAAATCAAATGTCAGAATTTAAGAGAATTTTAAAAATTCTATGGATTTCATAAGATCTCTAGTATTCTTTGAGTAGTGGGATTAAAAATTTCTGACTGTTATGGTGAGTGTCATTCATAGTTTTCATATTTTGGTGTACAACTAAAATTTTGCTAGCCATTCATGATTTCCGAGTTGTGTTATGGTGACTGTACAGTGATTAAGTTATGGAGTAGGTGCTCAGAGTTGTAGTCTCCTTTACAGTTATAATAGTTCATTGTCTTATTTTCCATCCTTTTCTTTTTAATTTCACAATTTCTCTTCAATATCAAGATTTTTCATGGTTTCATTGTTTATTAGATGATGACAATAACTTTAAGTGAGACAACATTCTCTTTCTTTTTATTTCTCAATCAATGATATTACATCGATCTCTTTCTCCCTTTTTTCCCAACATTGGATTGAAGGCTACTTTTACACTTGGTTGCCACTTTGGGACATGAATTACTTTTTTGGTTCATATTGAAATTTTTGGTAGGTTATGAGTTGCGAACTTACGCTCAAATATTGTTAGGTCGTTTTGAGCACTTTTTCGGTTTGTTTGGAAATAAGTTTGTTGCACTTACACATTTGGTTGGCCATGAAGTGCTACTTTTTTACACTCTTTCAAATTTTGGTAGGTTATGTGTTACAATGTACACTTAAACATTGTTTGTCGCTCCAAAAACTTAGATGCATTTTGAACTGCTCTTTTGGTTTGTTTCAAAACTACATGTGTCGCACTTACACACTTGGTTGGCAGTATAGGATTGGTGCAATGCTTTCTTTGCACTTTTTGAATTATTTGGAAGGTTATGAGACACTAACTTAAGCATTGCTAGGTCGTTTTGAAAGTTCAAGTGATACTTCGACACGAACTTAAGGTATGTACGTAACTCACAACCTCTCAAAAAAGTTAAAAAAAAGGTGTATAAGTGAATCAAACTTTGTCTCAAACAAACCTTACAAGTGTTGAGAAAAAATCTTCATGGGTCTCCCTTTTTAGCTCTACGAGTGGCAATTCACTTCATTGTACTCCACCAAAAATCATTAGAAATAAAATTGTTATTGTCCCCCAGAGGAGGTTATTAACCATGGAGTGAGGATGTGGAAAAATTCCTTAGTGGGGCAACTAATTGATGCAAAGTTACCTTATGTAGTCATCTATCGGCTTGTGGAAAAATTTTTGGGTAAAATTAAAATGCCCACAATTACGTTTCTTGAGAATAATCTCATTTGTTTCCAATTTTAATTTTCAAAATCTGCTGAGTGGATCCTATCTCGTGGATCGTGACATCTTGACAGAAAACCTATGCTCCTCTGTAAATGGACTCCATGTATTGTACCTAAATTCTTTGTTTTCGATTTTGTTCCTGTATTGATCAAACTTGGTAGAATTCCTATGGAGTTGTGGTCAGAATCAGGTTTATGAGTTATTGCTAGTGCTATAGGAAAACCTATATCTTTAGATCTAGCTATTAAGGAAAGACGAAGACTGTCATATGCTCGAGTATGTGTTGAATTAAATGTGGACTCACCTATGCCTGCTGAAATTACAGTTAACATTAGGGGAGTGGATTTCATTGTGACTGTGAATTAGGACTGGAAGCCTAAAAAATGTAATTTGTATCGAGCTTTTGGGCATTCTGGTGGTAAGTGTCTTAGGAGTGTAGAGAAAAAGATTCTTTGGGAGGAGAATGTGAGCAAGGTGGTTTCTAACAAAGAGAAGGAACAGACAAGTGTGGCTTGTGGAGATATGGTGTTGGAATCGTTTAAACAGTTGGAGGAATAAGAGATTAATAGTTCCTCAATTAGGCCTATTAAGGAAAATAGGGTGGGTAAACAGTATGATTTTACTCTTGTCACTCGAAAGAAAAGGGAGTTGGTTTCTGTTCGAGATAGGGTGAAAGTGTGTATGTGACTATGCATAACATTTTTGGCAGCCTTATGGAGTCGAACGAGGGAGACAAGTGGGTCTTATAAATAGTGGATGGATCTCCTCCCCCCTTACAGGTGGACGATACTGCCATGGTGTCAAACCCCACCCTGAGCACCAACTTGCTCGCTCTGAGATGTGGCGTGAAGTCAACCGATGTTATTATTCTTCTGAACAACATCAATTGAGCCTATCTATAACTCATAACAACTTAAGTAAATTAATGCTTATGCAGCGAAAACTATAAGAAACAACTTGCACAACTTCTTATACTTTTAACAAGTAGTCGAGGCTAAATGTCATTGCTTACACATTTTTTTATAGACTAAACAAAAATTATACAACTACATTTCATCTTATGCAAAATCATGTACATGATAAGATTAAAAATTACCCTTAAAAACTAAACTGTCAACAACTTCGCACAGTATTCTAAAGACAACAGTCAGGCTCTCGGATCGTGATCTCTACCTGAAAAGTGGAAAAGCATTTTGAAAGGGAGAGCTAAAATAGCCCATTGAGTGATGGTTTTATTAAAACATACTTTTCAAAACCATTTAATTTTAAACTTCATTTTTAGCATAATTAAATTAGTTTACTTGCTATACCATATGGAGCACAAGGTGAACCCTTTGACGGCCTTCATTTTGTTATATGATACTTACAAGAAAGAATCTATGCATCAGTAGTGTACCATCTCGTCATAGCTACTATAAGGTGGTTAACCTATAGGTATAATAAGTGCTAAATATGTTCCAGTGATAGCATACATAAGTATCTACTAAATACCTCTATCAAAGAAAACATGTGCGCACATTGTCCCCGAAGGGTTGCTATATACATACATTAGACGGTATAGTCTAAAATATTCTAAAATCATTCTTTAACAATCATTTCAAATCTTATGCTTTGGAACACAATAAACTCAAATAATTCATACATCAAAGCATGCTTAATATTTACTTTTAGAAATCATTTTTCACACACAAATCATAAGTTGAAATAACTTTAATAAATTCATTTTTCACTCACAAATCATAAGTTGAAATAACTTTAATAAATTCGTTTTTCACCCACAAATCATAAGTTGAAATAACTTTAATAAATTCATTTTTCACTCACAAATCATTAGTTGAAATAACTTTGATAAATTCATTTTTCACTCACAACTCATAAGTTGAAACAACTTTAATAAATTCATTTTTCACTCACAGATCGCAGATCAATCTCTTGGTTGATATGCTTGTCCTATTTTCTATTGTCTTGAAATAATGGAAAATAATTTCAATCAATTCTCTTTCATTCCAAAACATAAAAAAAAAAAAAAAACAGTTACAAAATGCCTAAAAAAACAACTGCATACCCAACATGCCATGCTAATTTCTTAGGCTCAGCCACTAACCTCTACTGCCCAAAACCTTATTCTCGGCTAGAACTCTACTTCTTCTTTAGAGCTTAATAACATAAAATCCAGAACTCAAATGAAATACTTTATTTTACGAAGTTGTTTCAAAATTCCTTAATAATATTATCTTAAAATTTTAGCGAAAGTTTCAATGAAACGCATCCTATAACCTTCTTGGAGTAAAGAATGTTCAGTTTTTACCCTAGAATGACCTTCCTCTCTTCTTTTAACTCAAATTTAGCTTTCTATTTCTCAAACTAAACTAGTAGCCCCAATATAGAAAATAGACTCGAAATGAAAAATTTTGAGACTAGTTTCACTCAAAACGCTTAATGAAATGTGAGAAATTTAATGTTGACGCTGGGTTATTATAGAGTTCCTTGCATGAGTACAAGTTGACACCTCATCCTTGCTTAAATCTACCTTAAACCTTCTTAAGACACTTCATCTTTGCTTTACACCTTCACAGCTTAGTATTAAAGATAATAGTTGAAAATTAGTTTTTGGAAGATAAAAAGATTAGTTAATGTTGTAAAGACTTTTGGTATTTTTATTAATTAGGATAGAATCTCTATAAGGTTATATAGTGCTTTTATCCTTTTATTTGTAAGCACAATACTTTTAATGAATACAATTAGAAATCTCATTTTGAGAGTTTTCCCTTAATTTGCAGTTCTTATAATATAATGCATGTGAGCCATTCAATGTAACATTGATCAAGTTTGATTGTGGAGTGACTCAATTTAGAACAATATTTTCAAATATTTCAATTATTAAAAAAAAGTTGAGAAGAAAAGTAAAAAAAAATGAAAAAGAAAAAAAGTTGGAAAAAACAATTGTTGTTTCAATTATTAAAAAAATTGTGATTAATCTTTATTTGTAATCAAATTTTGCATAATTGAGTTATTACATTAACTCTTTGCATGTTTCTTCTATTTCCTAAGTCAATTGCATGATTATTTGAATGCTTCTCCACCTTCCTATCATTAATTGTTGAAGACTTTCAGACTTCTTTCATTTTCTTTTTCCTTGTAAATTATCGAATTTCACTTTATGCCCTTCAAAAAACATTTAGATCCACCTCTTATCTTCAACTTCCAAGTAAGGTAGTTTGTTAAATTCATTTCTTAAAATCTTTCTATTTGCAAATCAATTTCTGTGTTCAGTTTCATCCGAAAATTGTGAACTTCCTTATTTGTTTGAACCTTTCATTTTTTTTTGTTCTTTTCAAGGTTAGCTTCATAATTATCCTGTCTTGCTTATATTGAATAGCTCACTATTTTACCCAATATCATAATTTAGCTACTTTTCCAAATAGCCTACCTTTTGTGTGTAAACACGAGTGTTTTGAGTGAACAATTAGTGAGTTGAGTGTGTAAAGTACCTTTTAATCTATTTACTATGAATAAAAAAGTGGAAAATGATGGAGAGATTAGTGAAGTTAGAGGATAGAAGCACAAGGAGGAGCAATTGTTCGTTTAATTCAAGTAATTAATGACTTGATAGATCGATTAAATAGGATGGAGGTAGCATTAAGGAATCATCACTAAGGGGAAGTCTTGAACGAAGGAGTTAAAAATGAAGAGGATGAGGATAATGAAACTCTTTTAGCCGGACAAAATCCAAGAGGGAGAAAAGTGTTGGGCCAAGGTAAAAGAAGAGAAAGAAAAGAGGGAAGGGGCATGTTACCAGAAGGAAGGTTTGAGAGGGAGTACCAAAATGAAAGAAGAGAAGAAAGAAGAATAGGAGGGGTGAAGCTCAAAATTCCTACTTTTCACAGGACAACGAATCAGCAGGAATATTTGCAATATGAGAGAGAAATTGAGCATGTTTTTTATTGCCATAATTTTAGTAAAGAAAGGAAATGAAGCTTGTTGTAGCTGAATTTGTGGATTATGCGAGTGCTTTGTGGACTTTATTGAAACTTGGGAGGAATTGAAAGCTGTAATGTGAATGAGGTGCATTCCTAAGCACTACATTCGAGAACTCAAGCAAAAGCTTTACACTTTACAACAAGGAACCAAAAGTGTGGATGACTATTATAAGGAAATGCAAACCCTCTTTAATAGAACCAATATTGATGAAGATGAAGAGGATACAATGGCAAGATTCCTTGGTGAAATGAATCGAGAATTGGCCAACCAAGTGGATAGACAAACTTACTTTGATATGAAAGAGTTGTTACACCTTGCTATCGAAATTGAAGGGCAATTAGGTTGAGAGAAGATGCACTTCAAGAGGTATGTTTCTTCTAAATCGACTTCTTTTTCTATAACTACTTGGCAAAAGAATTCAAAATAGTGGAAAGGTGGATTTCAAACCTAAAGGAAAGATTGAGTTTGAAAATAAAGATAAGGCTGAGAGCTCCAAGGGTAAAGAAAAATTGGATGGATCAAAGGAAGTTCGAGAAAAGAATCGAAACATAAAATGTTGGAAATGCCAAGGGATTGGACATATTGCTCGTGATTGTCTCCCTTTGCTCCTCAACTAGATCTTTTTTAACTTGAGCACTTAAAGCTCTTCTAGTTACCAACACATCTCTCACTACCGGTTCTTCGAAACTTCCATCACTAGCATCTCCTACTTCAAAAAATCTTTCTTACCCTCTTCATTTTCACTTTCCTCTCCCTTAGTTACTACCTCACCATCTTGAATGATTATTGTTCTTTTATTTGGACAATCTCTAGCGACATGACCTAACCCTTGACATTTCCAGCACTTAATATCTCTTTTTCTCTCCTTACTCTTCGGATTTGGACTTTCCTTTCATAGAAGACTCACTTTTTTCTTTAAAACTTCCACTCACCAACTTATCTCTACTTCTATATTCACTTTTATTCTCCTTTTTCCATGATGAGTTGAAAAAAAAAGAAGGTTTAGAAGAATTGTACCTTGTTTTTCTCGTACTCAATTGTTTTTCCACTTTGATAGCATGATGCAACATTTTCTCTATATTATAATACAACTGTAAATCAACCTTGTCAGCAATCTCCTTGTTAAGGCCATTCAAGTCAATCAATCAAAGTTTCCATCTCGTTGTAGTAGTCTTCCACTAACTTATTGCCTTGCCTCAAACCTTGAAGCTTTTGTGTTGGCTCCCTTTAGTTTGGTAAATGGCCAAGATGCTGTGGACCTAACAAATCTGGCTTGAATTCAAATGGTGGTGAAAATTCAATTAAAAAAAAAAAGGAGGTCATAGATATACAGATGGAAAAACCATGGTGAAGGGATTTTGGAAAATAAAATGGCGAATGACTTTCCCATACTTAAGTTCAATGGTGGTGATAGCAAGAAAACCAATTTGGAGTGTGTTAATAATAGTCCTAAATCTTCATGGGTTTCCTTGTTTGGCTCATCAAGTGGAAATTCATTGATTTATACGCGTTCTATCTCCGTGGGGGATAAAATAGTAGTTACCCTTTCCGAAGAGGTTATTGCTCAACGATTTTAGGTGTGGGAAAATTTCCTAGTAAGGCAATTAAGAGATTATGCAGTCATATATCGATTTATAGAGAAAAATTGGGGTAAAATTGAAATGTCAACGACTATAACTCTGGAGAACGGACTCATCTGCTTCCAATTCAAACGTCCAAAATCTGTTGAATAGATCTTATCCCGAGGATCGTGGCATCTTGGGGGCAAACCTATGCTCCTTCGTAAATGGACTCCAAGTATTGTCTCTGAATCCTTTGTTTTTTATTCTGTTCATGTATCTAGGTAAGATCCCAATGGAGTTATGGACAGATGCTGGATTGGTTGTTGTTGCTAGTGCTATAGGCAAATCTCTATCCTTAGATCTTGCTACTAAGGAAAGACGAAGATTGTCATATGCTAGAGTATGTGTTGAACTAAATGTCGACTCTCCTATGTCTGCTGAAATTACAGTTAACCTTAAGGGAGAGGATTTCGTTGTGACTGTAAATTATGAGTGGAAGCCTCGAAAGTGTAACATGTATCGGTCTTTTGGACATTCTAGTGGTAACTGTCCTAAGATTGTATAAAACAAAGTTCTTAGAGAGGAGGATGTGAGCAAGGTGGTTCCTAATAAAGAGGAGGAAGTGACAATTGTGGCTTGTGGAGATGTGGTGTTGGAGTCCTTTAAACAGTTGGAAGAAGGTGAGATTAATATATCCCCCATAAGGCCTATTAAGAAAAAGGTGGTAGGAAATCGAAATGATTTTACTCTTGTCACTAGAAAGAAAAGGGAGTTGGTTTCTATTTGAGATAAGGGCAAAAGTGTGGATGTGACTATGCCTAACTCTTTTGGCAACCTTATGGATTTGGGTGAAGGAGACAACTGGGCCTTATCTATAGTGGATGGCTCTCCCCCACCCTTACAGGTGGATGATATCGCTATGATATTGGGATTTATGTCTTAGAACTCCTAGATTGTAAATATAATCCATTGATCGTTATTAATAAAGTGTATTATTGTAATAATTGTTATTGATTATAATATTAGTTTTGTCTTCATAATCCAAATTCAAAAAACTAACATCCTAAGCTGTTTAATGAGTCTTGAACAGTATGTAGAGACATACGTGGATCAATGTTCGAGATCAGCTTAAAGGGTCTATAGTATAGGAATAAGGTTGGGTACTGTAACACCCCGAATTTTTAAAGTACTTTATTTTAATCAAATGCCTTATTATTTAAAGTTTTCCTTTTTAAATTTGTTGGGTGTTATTTTATTACTTGTAAATTGGAAGAGAAATTCTTTTAATAAGAAGAAGAGAATTGAAAGAGTTAAAAGGAGTTGGAAAGGTACTATAAATAATAATAAAATAATAATAATATATTATTATTATTATTTTTATTATTATTAGTTTTTTTTTTAAAAAAAGAAATTGAAATTCTTTTTCCCCTTCTTCTTCATCGCGCGACCAACCCCCCTCCAAATTTCTTTTTTTCTTCTGCCCTATCACACTGCCACCATCCCCTTCCTCTTCTCTGTTTCCGTCTACCGACTGACGACGTAGCACGAGGCACTGCCACGCCATCCGTTCAAGTGTCGTCGAACTCCGTTTGTCATTTCCTACGTCGTGTCCCTTGTCGTTCGCCCACATCCGATCTTCGCCCAATCTCATCATTCTGCCGCACCCTTGGTTCGTGGAGTCACCGTGAAGCCCACATTCGTCCGACAGAGCGCCGTTGCGCTCTTTCATCGCGCCCCATTCCAATCGAGCCTTCTTGCAGACCATACCGTTCAGTCTCCATGCAAACCGTGGAGAGCTGCGCACACTAAACCACTTACCCAAGCCAATTGCCAGTTCCCTTTTTCACACTCCTCCTCGTTTAGGTTCGATTGCTACCGTCTTTATCGTTACTGTGAATGGTTGGAGTTTTATTGACGAAATTGAGGTTGCGTTGTAATTGTTTCAACATCGTTTAAAGTTATGGTTGGAATAAATTGATTAATTTATTAATTGAATCTTGAAGGTGTTGAGGGTAACGTTAGGTCATTCGAGTTCGCAACCAATTGGTGAAATTTTTGGAGTTCGGTTCGCCAATACCTTGGTAAGCTAAGTTGTTACCTTGAAGAAATTGAGGGAGAGATTGTATCATGAAAATAATTGAGTCCTTTTATTCTTTTGATTAGGTGTTTCTTGGTTATAGTGTTCG
>JBBPDI010000003.1:18095772-18135926 GCA_037974545.1 Cucumis variabilis
GGGAGAATAAATTAATGTGAGTTATTTTTGTTTGAAAATAAATAGAAAGAGGGAAGAGAAATAATAATAATATATTTATTATTAAACAAGACTCATTGGATAGTGTGCACTTCATCTTCTTCAATCTTCCTCCTTGCACAAACCCTAGCTGTCGCCCCTTTATCATCTCCATCCACCACCGACAGTCGAGCTTCAAACCGTCACAATCGTTCATGTTTGGTCAAGCCAGGTGAAGACTCCGTTTGGAGACCCGAGAGGACATCCTCATTTGTCCACACCTCCGTCCACTTCTTAGCATCGTTCTCTCCTCTATGCACGACGCCGTCTATGTTGAAGCCCTTTCTGTTCATTGATCCATTGCCGTAGCTCATCTCCAACCACCATGCCATACGAAGCCTTTGTTTGAAGTACCCGAGCCGTGCTTCTTTTCCTTCTTCATCAAGTCGAGAGTAAGCCACTACCATCTCCACCAAGTCGTACGCGTGAGTCGCATTTTAGACCCAAGCTGTTTCATGAGCCGCTCCTTCACGCCCCAGCCGAACGTGAGCCACGAGTCCCAAGATGCGAGTGAAAGCCTCTTCTAGCTGAACCGCATTCAGTTTTAGTCTTTTGTAACCTATTTGAGCCAATTGGGTGAATTCATGTTTGGTTTGGTACGCCTGAATGTTGGTTCTTTGGTCCTTTAATTAAATTTGCAGTCAGATGGGATTTAAGTTGGATTATTTATTGTTTTAAAGGTTGGTTGACTGATTTGGAAGATTCGAATTGTGGAATTTATCCACCTAAGGTTGAATTGGAATTCAACACCAACTCTAGGATTTGCTTGTTGGAAAGCTGGAATAATTTTTGGATTGACTAATCCCCAGGTAAGGGATTTTTTCTATTAGACCCTACTTTGAATGTGAGTTTTGTATTACTGTATTATCGTATTACTGTGTTAGGTACGAAAGGTATATATTATGACTACTTGACCGTTAAGGATGGAAGATATATTATGACTATGTGATTATTAAGGATTTAAGATATATTATGACTATTTGACTGGCTATTTGAGATGACCCTATAAATAGTTACTTCGATAACCATATTGTGAGTAAACTTGATATGTTTGAGTTACGTTTAATTTAGATATGATCGTTATGATATGATATACTTATTAGGCTATGATGTTATGTTAAATTTACTATTAGAGTCGTACCATATGTGTGTCCCATGGGATCACCACCATTTATGCCTGTGTGGCCAGTTTTATGTGTGACTCGACGTGGTCACTTATAACCCGACTCTCCTATAGGAACTTCAAAGTTAAGCGTGCTTAACTGAGAGTAATTCTATATTAGGTGTTCTCCTGAGAATTTTTCTAGGACGCATGTGAGTGAGGACAAAGCATGCTAATAAGCCTTTAAGAAAAGTAAGGATGATGTTGCCAGGTCGCGGGGGATGCAGGAGAATGTCAGAGAACTTTCACTCTAATAAGCCTTTAAGGAAAGTAAGGATGATGTCACCAGATCGTGGGGGATGTAAGGGAATGTCGGAGATCCGAATCCGGTAACCTTAGATTCTTTAGAATTTAAACCAAACTGCAAATGCAATGCAATTTTGATTTGGTTTGAAATAAACGTTTGGTTCAATTAAATTTCGTATAAGATTTTTTTAATATTTTATGATTCGGTGCCGTTTCAACTTGAAATCAAATCGAACCGAACCGTGAACATCTCTACATGCCGGTATGGGCTTTTTCATTAGCCTTTATCATTGACCATATGCTTCCTGACTAGTTCGTTTAGCATTAGAGGCAAAGATTTGAGGACATTGCTCAATTCAGACAAATCTTAAGTCGTCAACCACTAGTATCGTGTTAATATTTGATTTCCATGCCACATTATTAACGCCATTAAGTTTCTTGGAAGCTAAAAGTTGAAATGCGGAGCTATTCATGCTAAAATGTGAGATCCATTTCTAATTTGAGTAAGGAAGTAAAATTTGACTAAAGTATTAAGAAGTTGACGTTTGAAAAAATTTGCGACAAGGATTAAGCTATAAAATCTTTTATGGTTAAGTATATGTTTTCGCGATTAAGCTGGTAGTTCGCGAAAGAGTTTTGCCGTCAGAAGAGAAAGTCTTTGCGTAAGTTAAGAAGTGAAAATTTTCACAATGTTAGACTAGGAGTTTGGGGGGGTCTTCGTGAGAAGAACCAAGTGTTTTGTGGAGAAGAAGTCTGTGAGGAAGCCTTGGAGTATAAGTTAGCGATAAAAGTTCTATGCGATTAAAAGTTGGTTAGTTCGTGTGGACAGTTTTTTATAGTAAAAATATAACCACGCGATAAGGTTATTCACGGTTTGGATTAGGTGTAAGATTAAGGATTTAAGCATCGCTAGATTGAATAGTAAACTTACACATGTAAAGTTTTAAGCAGAAGTTGGTAAACTGAGAAGAGTTTATGCATGACTAAGTTAGTTTAAGTGCTTTATAAATAAAAGGATTCGGGTAACTAAGGAAGAGATTATGAGAGTTTTGTTGAAATGTTGAAGTGCTGTTGGTTTAGCCCCGCGAGAAG
Organism: Cucumis variabilis; assembly: GCA_037974545.1. Taxonomy (NCBI): domain Eukaryota; kingdom Viridiplantae; phylum Streptophyta; class Magnoliopsida; order Cucurbitales; family Cucurbitaceae; genus Cucumis; species Cucumis variabilis. The sequence continues at coordinate 18,098,330 of JBBPDI010000003.1, forward strand.
AGGCTTGTGAGAAGAAGAAGGACCTCTTTAGTAAAGTTTTATGAGTGCTTTTCTCTCAAATGAATTTATGTTTTGTGAGTGCTTTTCTCTCAAATGAATTTATGTTAAAAACTTTATTATGATTTCTCTTTACTGATTTGAAAGAATAATTCAAATGAGAATGTTTCAAAGAGATTTCTATGAAAATTTATTTTTTCAAGCATGATTTATAATGTTAAAGCTCGATTTGATGATTATGATTTCAATACTATAAAATGGTTTTCAAACCTTATTTGTTTCTTTGATGTTATGCTAACTTTTATGTACACATAAAGAGTCAAGGTCACCATTGGGTGTACGAGCTACATTGTGATAAGAAGATGACTTATGCGTTGAAAGGAGCGTATAAAGCTTAGTGATTTGTGAAATAAAGACAAATCTGTATGTTCTCAGATGCTATTGATACAATATTCTAAATACGAGGTAATGAGACCAAGCGTAAAGAACGATTCGGGATCCTTGGCGAAATGAAATAATTTGTTATCCATAAAGAAAGGTTTATGTGAAATGAAATGATTTGTCAATATGTTTAAATGATTTGATATTATTTTTGCAAAAATGATTATGAAAAGGTATTGCAAAAGGTTTTCATAAAACCTCACTGAGTCTTTTAGGTTTACATTTTAAAAATCTATCTTCCAGGATCACGCGTTTAGGCCAAGTAGAGAAGAAAGTTGAAGGATTTGTGGCTGGGTGATTCAAGACGTTTTGAAAATGGTTGAGCATTGGTTATTTGGTCAAAATATTGTAATTATGTATGAAATGCCTATTATTAATAAACCATACATTTTAGTTTGTATTTATTTTGCTTGACGTTACATTCTCCACCATTGCATTTTGAGTGTTGTTAATAGTTTGAAAGGAGTTGAGAATAAGATTTGCGATAAGAAAATTTTAAGATTGTACCTAACTCGCATCCTTTTCCCACTACTTCAACGTTTTGATCGTAGTGCGGTTTGGGGTGTGACATGAAAAGACAAACATATTCTCTTAGTAAAAGCTATAATCATATAGAAACCAATCTAGTTTAATAATTACTAATAATGTAACCTCATTGTTTGTATTTTGGAACGATATTTCAAAGGTTTAGAACAACCTCTACCAAAGGGTATTCGATTATTCCTCCTTTAAACCAAGACAATCTTGACTAGATTTTAGATGTCACACCCCGCCTCTTGGGCACCTGCTTGATCGTTTTGAGACGTGGTGTGATGTCAGTCGAAGCCGTTTGCTTTCGAAACAACCTTAACTAACACATGACATGGAAACATCAAACAATCTCAACGAAAGTCTTTTAACTTGAAATACTTTTTAACTGTAGTGTAACCTATATGAAATCTTTATAAAACATATAATGGAAATGTATAAACTATGAAGTTTAGAACAATCACAAGACTATTTTGAAGCAAAATAAAGTCCTTGCATAATAAAAACTAAGTTGGCCTGGGAGCAGTATGTTCATCACGTGGAGATCCACAATCTGTACCTGAAAAAAGGAGAAAACATTTTGAAAGAGTAAGTCGAAAGACTTAGTGAGCAACGGTTTTATAAAACAAGTTTCCATAAACATTTTAATATAAAATCAGAGCTTGAGTACATTTATTAGTAAATAATCATAACATGAAACTTGAGCATTTGCATAACTTTTCAAATATAGTCCTCCATAGCCACGGCAATATTTTCCCCTTTGTTCGAAGACAGAACAGTCAATGGGTAGTTAACTCCCCTCCTTTAATGCTTAACAATATACCCTTCCTGTTGACCCATAGTTGAAAATAGGTTTGTCAACCGTACATCAGTATGGAGTTAACTACATGTATACAATAGGTTTCATGGAATATTCAGGCATGGATAAAAACATTTGAAAACATGAAATATTTTCTTAAAAGTTTGAAACATTTCCTTGAATTATGAAATCATAACGTTGGTTAGAAATATCATTTCAGTAGACATTTATCAATAGCATGGCTTGTATAAGAACTTGAGATCATGTTTAGCAAAACATGTTTGATAAATACTTTGAAAATCATGATGTTACTTACAAGCTATTACTTGTAAGCTTGAAAACATGTTCAATAAATATCATTAAAAAACATTTTGTTACTCACAATTACTTGAATATAGCCTTGGTCTCGGAAATTTCTCCTAATCTTTATTGTCCTGAAAAATTCGTATTTTATCCTCAATTAATTTTTTGACCATGAAAATATCCAAAACTTTTTTAAAAACTCCAAATAATATCAAGACAGCTCAAAATAATTTGAAAAGCCCATTGGAGGCCATTGACATTGTGCAAAGGCTACCCACGCGCGCATGGCCTAAGGCTTGCTGCGTGCTAACCTCACTGAGGTGGGGCATGTGTCGTGTGCTAACCTTGCAAAAGGTGATGCAGGCATGCTTGCTACCTACCCGGTGTCCCTCGTGTACGTTGGTGCTCCTCGCACATCATGTGCCATGCTAACCTCTAAGGTAGTGATATGCGCGCAGCCTGAGTGCGCACCTTGCCGCTCGACTATGCCATAACCTTGTCATGTGCATGCAATCTGATCCAAAATAAGCTCTATGATCAAAACGCTAAATCCATCTCGCCTACACATGCATAAAGGGATAAAAGCTCATGGCAGTAGAATATTTTATAGAACCATTGCTTAATTTAATTTGGGAATCCCAAAATCCAGTACATTGGCAAAAATAATTAATAAATTATTTTTCTTATTAAGACTTAAAGGCTAAGCACAATTTCTAATTATTGATTAGAGAAAGAAAAACTTACTTGTTTATGTCTCTAAATCTACCAAGTAATTCTTCAAATTGGGACGCCACCCGTTGGAGACCTTCCTATCCTCTGGGATGTGAAATTATTTTAGAGAGAAACTATTTTCTTTTTGTAAAGAGCAAAAACATTGAATTTTTTTCTTGATTAATTGATTAAAGAAAACTGTTTTCTTCTAGATATTTATAACTCTTTTTTCTTCTTAGAGTAGAAAGGGAGTAGAAGAGAATCATGAGATTTTATTAATTTAAAAATATTAAATTAATAAAAATTTCAAATCTACTAATTATTTAACTATTAATCAATTAGTTATTGATTAATTAAATTATATTTAATTAATATTTAATTTAAATCTTATTTAATGAACATATCTTCAATATCTTGTAGTTTTATATTGATTTAATTTAATTTAATTTAATAAAATAAAATAAAACAAAACTAAACTCATTAACCATATCAATCAATATTTGTTAACTGTGTGTACACTCCACTAAAGACTCATAGCTGAACTCTTCTCATTGTAGATATATTTCTGTGTCCATGGATATAGATCAATAACAACAAGTTAGTCCTTCACGAGTGTTTGTAACACAAATTGGTTCAAATTACTGTTTTACCCCTAGGTTACCTCTAATCCTTAAATACTAGTGCTCCTCTAATGAACAACCTCTTTATGGTTCACCAATAAACATAAACCCCTTTCGTGCCATAGAAAGGTAGGGTCCTTTGTTCAAGTCTTGGAGATACCATTTAAGAAAACACTCATCTACTTATCCTAAAGTAGTTAGGAAAGAAGTGAATTCCATCTTGTGTAATTATGTTTCCAGCTCTTCGTTTGATTTTGTCTCCAAAATGATAAGCTTATTGAGTCGACGATCTGGCCACTCTTAACCGTACAAATTAAAGGACAATCCCTTACGAACAAGAGTTTATAATACACTAAGGATTAAGACTAAGTTACCTAGGTCACCCTAATGAAATAGAAATCTAACTTGGTAATAGAGTTACATCTAGTGGTTACTATTTGGCAGTCCAATCTTATGCAAACTTATAACATAGGATACCTTCACTCACATGTTAACTATATGAACGCGTTGGATCATTGCGTTTGTATCAAATACAAAGTGAGCCGTATTCATAGTGTTACCAAGATAAGGTTCCCAACCTTATCCCTATACTATAGACCCTTTAAGCTACTCTCAAACATTGATCCCTGTATGTCTCTATATACTGTTCAAGACTCATTAAACAATTTAAGATATTAGTTTATTGGATTTGGGTTATTAAGACAAAACTAATAATATAATCAATAACAATTATTACAATAATAGCACATTATTAACAACGGTCCATGGATTATATTTACAATCCATGAGTTTTAGGAAATTAATCCCAACAAACTCCCACTTGTACTAAAACTCTAGTCTCTTGGAGATGTACAGAATAAAGTAATCTTCTGACATTGAAAATGATAAAATGTACAAGTATATCACATAAAACGTATATATATAAATACAATAAACTAGAGCATTCTCATACCCATTATACATCTCTCACTTGCCCTTGATTACCTAATGTACATAACTCGTAGACCTAGACTTTCTAGAAGACCTTTGAACACTTTAGCCGTGAGATTCTTTGTAAATGGATCAACAATATTGCCCATTGTTATCATAATATAAAGTAATGGACATGTTCATGTTTCGAACAACTTTCAAATTATGCAGGAACTTTTTATGCTAAACTGCTTTTTTTGCTGCTTCACATGTAGCGACATGCTTAGCCTCCATAGTAGGGTAAACACTGATTCTGACGTGGATTTCCTAGAATCCTTATCGATTTGAAAATTAGAGTAATTGCATCCTGTAAGGAACAAATCCTTAGCTTCATACACAAGCATGTAGTCTCTTATTCTCCTAAGATACTTGAGAATAATTTTAATTGCTGTCCAATAGTCTAACCTTGGGTTGGATTGATATCTATTGACTATTTCCATTGCATGACAAATGTCTGACCTAACGTAGAGCATAACATACATTAAGCTGCTTACAACTAAAACATAGGGAATACATCTCATATTCTTAACTTATTGAGGTATCTTAGGACATTGTTTCTTAGGCAAGTGAACCCCGTTCGTGAAAGATAATAAATCCTTCTTAGAGTTTTGGATTGAATATCAAACCAACATTTTGTCCATATAGTTGCTTGAGACAATTCTAGCGTTTTGTTCTTATGATCCCTTTTTTGGATCCCTATAACATAATGTGTCTCTCCTTAATGTTTCAATTAGAATTGGACTGATAAGAAAGTTTTAACATCAGTTAGGTATCCTACATCATTCCTAATGAGAAGGATATTGTCCACATAAAGTACTAAGAAAGCTACTTTACTTTTCTTAATTTTCTTGTATACACATGGTTCATCAATGTTTTGGTCAAAACTGTAAGTCTTGGTTGCAGTATCAAATCTAATGTTTCAAGATCTAGATCTTGTTTCAACCCATAAATGGATCAATTCAACTTGCAAACTTTTTGCTCCTGACCTTGGGTTGTGAACCCCTTGGGCTGAGACATAAAGATACTCTATTTAAGATTGACATTTAGAGAAGCAGTCTTGACATCCATTTGCCATATTTCATAATTATAAAAAGTGGCTATGAACAAGAGAATTCTTATAGATTGTAACATATCAACAGGAAAAAAAAGTTTTCTCATAGTCAACCCCTTCCTTTTAGATATATCCTCAGACCCGGCACTTAATTGATTCGTTGAGCATCAGATGCTCACCACCTAGAAGGAGTTCAGAGGGTAGAACTGTCGCCATTTCAAAAAGTTCTGTGATCCTGAAAGGGATGTGCTAACCCACCCCCCAAATTGAAGAATCATGTGGAAGATTGACACTTCCTATGCGACTACTACCTTACCCGACAATTTCAGGTGATTTAGAACTTTTAATGTTCTCAAATAGTGGTTCATTTTTTTTATGTAGCATTTTGATATTGTTTGCATGTAGGAGTAATCATCGATGAATAGGGCTGCTACAGTAAAGCAGCCCTACAACTATAGTAGCAATGCCAAATCGTTTATACAACGAGCACACGAGCTCACTGAAAAATGGGGTCATCCAATCGATCGAGTGAAGTTTTTAAGGAAATTAAACATATGGTCGGTATGGCCAGTTTATTTCGGCAGTGGCTGCAGATGTTCATGTAAGTTTCTGCTATGCTCTTGTCTTAATTTTGTACGTACATTTTATTTAAATGCGTTTTACTTAATCAATCAAAATTTTATTGCAGAATCAAATATTGGTCATCCAGTCTCAGTCCACCCAAAAGTTTCTTAATAACTCTCTGAGGATGAGATATGCGAGACAGTTTTGGGTAGACAACCAGGCTATTCAAAATGTCTTGGTTGGAGCCCTAGACCAAAGTCCCGACACGCTGTTGGCAATTCTTTCTCTGCAAGTTGGAAAGCATGGGGGACTGCATCTGTATCGCTTAGATTTGTTTTAAGTTTTTTTTTTAGATTTGTTTTAAGTTTTTTTTTAGCTTAGGTTATTCATGTAATTTTTCTACCTACAAACGTGTGTTATTTTTTTTAATATTTTAATTAATATAATATATATTTACTTTGATATTTTTTAAATTTTACGTTACATATTTTACAATTTCAATCAATTTAAATCGAATTCGATTCTAATAGTAACAACAAAAAATTAAATAAAAAAATATGATAAAAGGGTTTTCTTAGCGTAGACGTCGAGTCGTGGTATAAAGTTATGCCGACATTGGATCGATCCTACCTTCAATGACGTACACGACGATGTTGACATACTTATTGCTGACACGTTGACCCAACATCGACAAATATCTTTTGTCGATGCTCTGACCCAACATCGGCATTAGGGTATTGCCAACGTGTTGACCTTGTCAGTAAATCATACGTGAGCCAAAATCCTATGCTAATGTCTTCTCGTGCGTACATCATCATTACCTCTTACACTGTGTCATTTATGATGCTCATGCCAACGTGCCATTTTGCGTTGGTGTGGCCTTCGCTGATGCACAATCGCTTTTTTTGACACACAATTGTGTCGACAAAACCTCGAGTTCTTGTAGTGTAATAATATAATTAACACTTATTGAAATTATAATAATAACACTTTATTAATAACAATTAATTGATTATATTTACTATCTATGAGTTTTTGGACATAAAACCTAACAAACTCCTACTTGGACTAAAACTATAGTCTTTGTGGAATGCAAAAGTATATTACATAAAACGTATATATACAAATATAATAAACTAGGGCATCCTCATACCCATTATACATCTCCCACTTGCTTTAGATTACCTAATGTACATATCTTGCAGACCTAGACTTTCTAGATGACCCTCAAACACTTTAGCCGTAAAAGTCTTTGTAAACATATAAGCAATATTGTGCTTCAAAGCCATCTTAGTTATAATCACATCCCCTCGTTGCACAATCTCCCGTAGCAGGTGATACTTCCTCTCTATGTGTTTCTCTCGTTTATGGCTGCGAAGTTCTTTAGAATAAGCTACTGTCCTACTATTATCACAATATAAAGTGATGGGCATGTTCATGTTTGAAACAACTTCCAAATTATGCAAGACCTTCCTAAGCCAAACTTCTTCTTTTGCTGCTTCACAAGCAGTGATGTACTCAACCTCCGTAGTAGAGTCTGCTATGTATCTTTGCTTGATGTTAGCCATACCATAGCCCTTCCATTGATGGTGAACACTAATCCTGACGTGGATTTCCTATAATCCTTATTGGTTTGGAAATTAGATTCAATGTATCCTGTAAGGATCAAATCCTTAGCTCCATATACAAGCATGTAGTCTTTCGTTCTCCTAAGATACTTAAGAATAATTTTAACCATTGTCTAGTGGTCTAGCCTTAGGTTGGACTGATACCCACTGACTATTCTCACTACATAACAAATGTCTGGCTTACTGCTAAGCATAACATACATTAAGCTGTCCATAATTAAGGCATAAGGAATAGTCTCATATCCTCAACTTCTTGAGTTGTCTTAGGTCACTGTTCCTTCTATAAGTGTACCCCGTGCATGAATGGTAATGAACCTTCTTAGAATTCTACATCAAATATCAAACCAACATTTTGTTTATATAGGTTGGTTGAGATAATGTTAGTGCTTTATTCTTACGATCCTGTATGATTTGGATCCCAAGAACATATTGTGCCTCTCTTATATCTTTTATTTGAAATTGAGTTGCCAACCAAGCGTTAATGTCAGTTAAGTATCCCACATCATTTCCAATGATAAGGATATCGTCCATATAATATACTAAGAAAGCTAATGTATCTTTGTTGATTTTCTTGTATACATAAGGTTCATCAATATTTTAGTCAAAATTGCAGTATTTGATCGCATTATCAAATCTAATGTACCAAGATCTATATGCTTGTTTCAACCCATAAACGGATCGATTCAGCTTGCAAACTTTTTTCTTCTGACCTTTGGTTATGAACCCCTCAAGTTGAGACATAAAGATATTTTCTTCAAGATTGCCATTCAGAAAAACAGTCTTGACATCCATTTTCCATATTTCATAATCATAATATATGGCTATGGACAAGGGAATTCTTATAGACTTTAACATAGCAACAACAATTTTTTTTTTCACATAGTTAACCCCTTCCTTTTGGATATACCCTGTTGCTACAAGCCTAGCTTTGAAGGTCTGTACCTTTCCAACTGAATTTCTCTTTCTCTTATAGATCCATTTACACTCAATAGGTTTCACCCCTCCAGGTAGATCTATAAGCTCCCACACTGAATTGAAGTACATAGACTCCATTCAAAGGTCCATGGCTTTGACCCATTAGTCCTTGTTTACATCATTCATTGCATGTTTATAGGACAATGGATCCTCAATACCTTCATCTAGTATAACAATCCGAGTTTCAATTAAACCCAAGTAACGGTTAGGTTATGATACAATTCTCTCAGAGCATCGGGGCATTCTCAACGATTGAGAAGGACAAGACTGATCTAATGTGTTGATTTCATCAACACTTAGGATCAAACCCTTCATCAACAACTCTTGTTGATTCATCAATAACTTTATTTAATATTAATTTTCTTCGTGGTTTATGATCTGTTATGTGGTCTTCTTTCAAGAAAGTAGCATTTGACAATACAAACACTCTGTTTTCTTGAGGATCGAAGAATAGACCACCTCTCGTTTCTTTAGCGTAACCAAAAAATTGACATAACCATGAATGAAGTTCCAACTTCTTGGGATTTGTCACTAACACATGTGTTGAACAATCCTAAATTCTAAAGGGACTTAAACTAGGTTTATGCCATTTTCATAACTCGAAAGGTGTTGCAAAAATACTCTTTGAGGTAACATTGTTCAAGAAATAAATTAAACTCTCTACTACATACCCCTAAAACGAGCTAGTCAATTGAGCATAGCTCATCATTGAATGAACCATGTCTAACATAGTTCTATTTCTTCTTTCTGATACACCATTTTGTTGAGGTGTACCAGGTGCTGAGTGTTAAGATTAGATTCCATGTTCTATCGTATAGACATAGAATCTCAAATCCATGTACTCTTTACCTTGATTAGATCAAAGTATTTTAATCTTTTTACTTGATAGATTTTTAACTTCAACCTTATACTCCTTTAACTTTTCAAGAGCTTGAGATTTATGCTCCATTATGTATAAAGAACTATACCTTGAGTAATCATCTATAAAAGGGATGAAGTATTCTCCTCGAGCCTTCATATTCATTGGATCACAGAGGTCTGAATGTATAAGTTCTAGGAGCTCTTTGGCTCTATAACCTTTTCTAGTAAAAGGTCTTTTAATTTAGTCATTTTTCCTTCAAGACAAGATTCACATGAAGGTAATGAATCATCTTATAACTAATTTAGAATTCCATTCTTTACCAATCTCCCGATTCAATTGAGATTAATGTGACTTAATCTTAAATTCCAAAGATAAGTATTGTTATTTGGAGAAATTCTTTGCCTTTTATTTTGAGTGTCAGCAGTTTTAAACATCTTATGATTAAAATTGTTTTTTGCTTCGTTAGGTCTTAATATGGACAAGTTTTTTTTTCAAGTTTAGCTCAATAGATATGTACACCATTCTTAGAAATGAATACTTCATTCAAAGGAAAAGTTACATCATATGATTGTTCAATAAGACAAGAAATAGATATAAGATTTCTTTTAATCTTAGGAATTATGTACAAGTTTTCTAAAAGCAAGAATCTATTTATGAAAAACAACTTAACGTCTCCCATTACATGAGATAAAATGACATTTTCCTTTCCAATCTCGAGCGTCATCTCATCCTCCTCGAGTGTCTTGAAGGAACTAGTTTCTTGTAAATGAGGACAGACATGGATTAGTGGCTCCTGAAGCAAGTACATCATATTTAACTTCTTTTCAATTCTTCTTCTCAGCAAGGTATTTGGAGTAATTTCTCTTACAATGTCCATCCACATTGCAGAGGAAAAAATTCCCCTTAGAGGCTACCTTAGCCTTCTTTTTACCCTTAACAGTAACATCAGGACCTTTCCCCTTTCCTCATTTTTCTTCTGGATTTTCTTAGAAACAGAGGATGAAGGTGCAAATTTGGTTTTAGAGGATAAATCCTTCTAAAACCTTTTGGAATGGGCTGACCTGACGTGAAGTGATTATGAATCTTCTTCTCTTAGAGAGAGTCCATGATCTGACATGGAGTGATTATGGTCTGACATATATACTAGTTAAGATGTAGACGGGAGCTTGTCATTGGCCTTTGTTCAACAATTATATGCATCCCTCACAGTCTAGGATGCATTTTGAGCAGGGGAAAGAAGATATTCCTCCATTAAGACGAAACATAGATTGTCAATAGCCATAATCATATTCAGGTTTGACTTCCACATTGCATAATTTTCATTGGTTAATTTTTTGTTTTGAAGAAGTTCATTTATTGAGGAAAACATGCTGATAACAAACATTTGATCATATTAGTTATCTTTGTCTTCACCTATTACACCAAATAATCCAATCAATTCAGCAAAAATAAATAATCAACAAACTCTAATCAAACAAATGATTTAGCTTTTGCAATGATACTTCAAAAGTTTAGAGCAACAGTCGGTGATCAACTACTCTTGTCCTTAATTGTGACATTCTCAACTAATTACTAATACCAGAATAACTCTTATTTCTATAATTCTTATCTACCATTGTTCAGTCAATAATTCATCAACCAACTTAATTCATCCTATAATTGTAATCCTACCATTTTTAGATCCATAGGTACGCTTCAACAAGCTACTAAAATGAAAGACAACTATTGAAGATCAACCTAAGAAACCCTATCCATTTTTGGAGTTTGTGTTGTTTTGATGACACGTAGATAGATAATAGAAATCTCACGGTTCAACCTAATTGAGGAGATCATCGGATACGTTGACACATGTCCATCTCCCACTAACTATAAACAGTTTCCCTATTCACCTTGTTAATGATCCATACAAACACTTTTCGAAGGAAAGTCGTGCCTAGGGTGCAATGAACGCGAGTATGGTTCTCACGTGTGAACTCTTAGAGACATGAGAGCTAAAAATTGATATATCATATATACTATTTTTCTCCCACTAAAATGTTCTATTAATTTAGAGTTTGTTGAACTTAGCTAAATTCTGGCTAAATGAATTTAACTAAGTATTTTCTTATTATAACTCTTATAATAAAACTTTATTCTAAAGTTTCCAAGTGTATTAAACCATTTAATTTACCTAGTGGCATCTTATCCTAATAGGAATAAGATTAATTCAATGTCGGTTTTGGGTTAGTTTCCGAGTAGGATGTGTTTCATTTTAAACTATCAACTTATGTATCCCCAACCTGAGACGAAACTTTACCGGTAGAGTTCCCTTATAACCTTAAATGCTACTTGTCCTACTTAGTTTCATTAAACTAAAATAAAACTTAATTCTAACCCTGTTAGAATTAGTGTGATCTTAGGTCTATTTAATTTTAAATAATTGAAGGGATAAGAGCCTTACTTAGTGGAATAATTAAATAGAACAATTATTTGATTTAATTTAGGAACCTAAAAATATCATTATATTGTCAAAAAAAAAATTTATTGTAAGGCTAAGCATGCTTCTAAAATTTGTTTTGAAAAGAAATAAAGAGAACCTTACATTCATTGACGACTTTGTACCTGTCAATCGTCAATATTAGGGTACCACCACTTGGAGACCTCCCTATTTTTTGAGTTGAGATTTTGGTTTGTGGGAACTGAAATTGGAGAAAGGAAATCTTTAGAGAGAATTTTCTTCTTGTTGAGAGAATTGCAGAGTACAGAAAATTTTTGGAAACCCCTCTTGGATTACACGAGAAGAACCTTGTCTGGCAAGTACAATCTCTAGACGAGGAGCTACGTCATCAAGTGAAGAAGTCAATAATAGTTGGAGTTGATGTGGTTTAACAAGACTGCAATCAGCACTGGCATGATCAGAAGAATAGAAGTTTCCCATTGAAAGTTGCCTATAAAAGGACTCCATCTCTACCAAGTAAAGTGGACGACATCGAGAAAAGTCAGAGATCTGAATGGATTGGCAAACCCTATAAAGTGGTGGAAAGGAGTGGTATTTTCGTTGTTTGTAAAATTTATTCTTCTTCTTATCCTGTCAGTTTGTAAAGTGAGAGCTTAGAGTCAGAGTAGAGAAGATTCCACCTTTCCCTTCCCCAAACTTGTAATGTTTATTCTCTTTACTATCAATTTTTGTATTTCTTTGTAATGTATGCTGTTCGTATTGTATAATGGTCTAAGTCCTACAATCTTTAATACAATATGTGCCAAGAGGTTGTTTACAATATGGACCAGAGACATAGTGAGCATCTCACATGCAATGACCATGACTCACCGCATAGAATTAGATATAGACATACACAACACTACACACACACTAAGTCTAGAATCTATCACGCAACTAACAACGTAGTAATTCTTGTGAGGGTAATCCACCATTTTCTGATCTCAAAGATATGAATCAATTTGCTTTAGAAAGTGAAAAGTCAATATGAAAACCGATCTAAGAAAACTTCCATATTTGAAGTTTGTGGTATTTTGAATCCTATAATACAATCCTCTAAAGGGAACGTCAGTCTACGACAGACAAGAAGACACATTATAGGAATCTCACGGTGCGACCTGATGGAAGAGGCCGTGGGATGTGTTATCACGTATTCCTTACCCACTTACTATGACTAGTTTTCTTATTCACCTTGATATTGATCCATGCAAACACTTTCTGAAGGGAGTCTGCTCCTATGCATGGTCCAAAGCTTTGTATGGACCTTATAGTGTGAACCCTTAAGAATGCTAAAGTTAAAAGTACACTACATTTCTCTAGCTAAAGTTTCTATAAGGATGCTAAGGTTAAAAGTACCCTACTCTTTGGGATGCTAAAGTTAAAAGTACACTACTTTTCTCTAGCTATAGTGTTCTATAACAGGTTTAAGGGTATCTTTTTATTTCAAGATTGTATTTAGGCTAACCTAAACAAATTCAAAGTCTAGGTGAAACATCCAAGCATAACTTTTATATTGGATTTAAACCTATGATGTTTGGGGTGATAAACCAACAATATTACCTCACATCTCTTCCGAATGCTCATAAAACTAGGTTAACTAGGCTCAAGAATTGATTACGATATCCAAGAAGCCTTTTTATTCTCATCTGACTTGTTAACAATATTAAATCAGGTGAGCCTTTTGTAACCAGTTTTACAAGAGATCAACCTAATCCAATGAGTGGTGAAAGGGGAAGAGGGTTTATGTGAAAGAGGAAGAGAGTTTGTGTGTGAAAGAGGAAGAGGGTTTAAGTGAAATTGGAAAATTAATATAAAATATAAAATTATGTAAATATAAATATCATATTTTATTTTTATTTTCGTGAGGGAGGGATGAGAAAAAAAGCCTTTTTATTCTCTTTAATGAAACCTTAATTTTATTAGGTTTACAATGATTCTTAAAACATGTCGTTTAATAATGCAAAAAAAATTTCAAAATATCTCTATTCCGAAAATAACTTTTTTTCCCAAAATTCCACATTTTTCTCATTTATGATACTTTCTTCACCCTCCAACCTCAATTTCTTTGATCCCAAGTGTCATTGAAACCCATATTTCTTGTATTTTCTCATTTATGATACTTTTTTCACCACCCATATTTCTCATTGAAACCCATATTTCTCATTGAAACCCATATTTCTTGTAGTGTTGTTGTCTTAAATTGACAATTTAATTTAACCCATATTATTGTAGTGTTGTTATCTTAGATTGACAATTTACAGTGAAAATACGGAGTCTTAAAATATAGATCATTATTGTATTTCATGTATAGTTTGTCTTCTTTTGTTTAATCTTTGAAGGAAATAATCCAATTGGACTCAATAGTATCATTTGATCATCCTTTCAAGGAAACTAAACACTATTTGACCTTAATTCGCTTTTAGGTTAATGTTTGTTAAAATAATATTTAGAAAATATTTAAACATAAACACTTGGAGATGCGGGGTATCAATCCTCGTACCTCTCGCATACTAAGCACTTTACCATCTGAGCTACATCCCCTTGAATGAAAGGCAAAAAAGACACAATAATATTTGAGATATAAGTCGATAAAATCTTTACTATATTAAAAAGGGTTAAGAGTGGAGATTTTTTCGCTTCTCTCTTTGCTCCTACTTTTTTTTTTTTTATTATTGTGTAGTTTACACCTACACTCACCCCTCTCCACTGTTTATACTAGCTTTATACTCATACTTCATTGCAAAATCCTAACCACCTATGATAATATTTCTTTCATTTTGAAAACCTTTCGAGAAAAAGCTACCTCTTTATAAAATGATGACAAATCAAATTATTTTTAATGAACACATGATTTTGGCAAATCTACGAAGGGTTATATCTCTTCTAATAATAATGAGACAATCACAAACTTTTCTATTTTCTTTTACGAATTTTTATTTTTATAGATGTAGAGATCAAGATTGTTTACTATATTTCTTCTTTTCGAGATTGGATGAACTAACCAAAGGAAATGAAGACGCAACACAATCATAGTCTAGATTCACACGCTTCCATTATGTTTGCTATTTCTTATGTTTGTTAAGTTCAATTGCCTTGCTATTTTAAGTATATATATACATAATTATTTTCTTCCAATCACATTATCTAAAATTCAAATGCTCTAACTATTTAATTGTCCAACAATTTATTAGAGATTATCAAACAAAGAACATTAAGATAACATAATAAATTAAGCAATTTTCCAAGATTGAACCTCAGCAAAAAATCCTACAGGAGATACCTAAAAAAAGACACTAACATCGAACTCGATCGTCAACCAACCATACAATTGAGGCAAAAGAAATGGTAAAATTTAAAAGAAATCAGAAATAACATTCACCATGAAGACAAAAACGAAGGTGTAATCATGGAGAGGGTGTTTAGGGATATCGAAAAAACTCACAAAAAGGAGGACGAAGCTTCAAGGATAGCTAACCCAAGCAACAAGCAAGCAAAATGCAACAACTACTAATTAATATAGTTCATTAGTTTGCGTGGAAATTATTTTGATCAGAGAATGAAGCAACAATTGTAGCAACCAACGAAAATGTTACTCTTACCTGAGATAACAGGCTAACCATAAGCTTAAGGAACCTCGAAACTCATGCACACTTGTATGCCTAAACAAGTACCAACCATGGAATTCAACCCTATATCAAACTTAATTTTCTACATGCCATAACTATTAACCATGTAGCTCACACTTGACTAAACTTTAATTATTTTTCTTAATGCTTAGGTAATTTACAATACGGATGCTCAATTCATGTCTTTCAAACAAAAGTAGCATAGTTTTAGAAAACTCGTAAATTTATTTTTCTCGATCATTGTCGACTAAGATCGACCCTGATATACTTCGCAAATTTAAAAAATATTTCAAGGAAATTTCTCGATCGCTCTTCATCGAGTTCACCACCACGATTGTGCGTTTTTTATTAAAAATTTGAGAAAATAAAGGTATACATCAAATGACCAAAATACCCTTGGAACCTCAAATGTTTGTTATTCTCATTAAACTCTGAACACTTTTTTTACTTTCCCTGAGATCTAAGCAAGAACACTCCTAAAATTTTTCGAATTTTCCTAATTCTTTGATTCCTAAAATTTAAAGAAGCCATCCTATTACTCCAATCGGTCAAGATGAATTACTTTGAACGATTCCATAGTTTAGGTTTTAGTTTTTAGTTTGACGTTTGAGGCGAATGGGAATTATGGATTTTTGGTGTTTTGATATAGTTATTGTTGAGTTAATCTGGGTCAGTTTTGATGGTGTTATTATTTTTCCTAATCTCCTTTGATGAATCTACCCAATTTCATGAATCTAAGTCCTATGCAGATGATGAATCTCGGCTGAAATTTATGAAATTACCTCAAGATTCGTTGAAGGAGTTTCGATATTAGATGCGTTTCATATGCATTTTGTAGGATAATCTTAGAGACGATTTTGTCTGAGATGAGATCGAGATCGAGATTTTGTCTGACACGATTATGTTATCGAGTTATTTATCAAGGTCTGCTTTCAACGTCAAATCAATAAACAAATCCCAAAGGTTGATTTGTCCTTCGATTATGTCAAGCATCTAATCAACACCTAGTGGCATACTTTGATGTTGTAAGGCATGTACATGAAGTCGACGTTCATCCATGCCTTATGATAATCTAGTAACTCACTCATCATGTATGTCCATACAGTACCGTTTTTAACCCGTGTACTTAACGTCAACAGGGCGAGTGACCCTCTAAATCTCTTCATATAGACCTGGGCTACTCTTTAGGAAATTTTACAATGTAGGGTCAACCAGAACACATAATATTAACAAGTTGAGAATAATAATTGAACTGAAAGTGGTTTAAGCATGATGTCATGGCACAAACTACAGTAATGAATTGTATTTCTTCATGTACGAGGGATCAACATTGACTTTTAACTTCTTCTAGATGAATAGGAACAATGTGTCGATCATCTACAAACGGTTGGAAGCAAGTAATCAATGTCAGATGATAACAGACATAATGGAAAACATACCAAATTTGAAGTATATATGTCATAATCTATGAATGTGGTCAGGGTTAGGAGGTTCATAAACCACAGAAGATCCCTTATGGATCTAATTGACCTCCGTAACTCATTCTTGCTCCTCGGGTTCAAGAGGTATGACAAGAATGAACTTAACGAGGATCTTATAGACAGAATTGTAAGGGGGCACCTTCTTACTTCTCTTAGTCCTTTGTCCTTGTTCGATAATTGGGGATAACAATTTTTATGGTATACCTCTCTTTCTTTTCATGCTTTCCTTAGGTACGACATTTAGAAAAAAGGCTAGATGACCTCGACATCAAACTCAATGGGCTGGACAATTTGTAATTCAATTTTAGATATTAGTTTTATTATTACTAAAATATAAATGAATGCAAAGTTTGAAACCATTACCTCATCTTTTGGCTCTAGCATGGGTGGGGGAGGTAGTGGTGGCACATCCTCACCCTCGATGGTACGTCAATCGATATGAGACCATCTTTGGAGTAATAACTGACAGATGTTTCTGTCTCCTTGTCAGCAGGCTGGTCATCAATGATCAAAGCAGAAAAATCTACAAATATGTCACCAACTAAAGTCTTAGTCTTCAGTGCATTGAAAAACATACCTTCACCACCGCTATAGCATGGTTGAGAATGAGCTTCCTTACCCTATTAACAAAGTAGTAGAAACATAAGTAAGGACTAATACTTAATTAAGATAAAGATAATAAGAAGTTTCACAGAAATAATAATAATAATTAAGATAATGACTGCATTCGTTGTAAGAAGTCATCTTTTCGAACTAATCTCGCTTGATCAGATGACGTACCTGCTGACTGCAATCACATGTTACCTAAGATTTATCAATTTGAATAGGCTGCTTCATAAATGCTGTGAGGCAACCATCGTCCTCATGAGGAGAGTGGAGATGTTGGATAAGAAGAGGAGGGGGATGTTCGATGTGAGTGCGTGGTAGGGCATGCTTGAAGTGCTGAGGATGAGGGTTATGAGGACCTTCCTTGTAACCTTCTGCTATTGGAATTTCAAGACTCTGATGAAGGTAAGCACGCTCGTCATCCATAAGTTAAATCTCATGTATTCGAACCTAAAATTGAAACATCATCAGGTTTTAATTAAGAGACAAAACCCAAGAATACTGTAGTGAATGTGAAGAAAGAAAATGAATCGTAATGGACCATTTGCTACTTGAGGAATTGGGACCTAGTCACCTTTAACCTAGGTAAGTGTGTTCAACTCCATCGCATGATGCGTGATATTACAGATCATGACTTCATATGCACAACCTGCCCACTGATGGACGACATTATCTCATAGTGTCAAAGCCCTACCCCAAGATCACTTCATGTGACCATGTGGAGGCATGACCACTTAGACATTTAACACATATCTTCTTGCGAGATAGCACGCAGAACGCCTAGTAAGCGAATTTAACACATCAATTTTATAGTTTAAATTTTAACCTCAACTTTTACAACACAAGATAGAACATACACGTTATTTTTAATACTTAACAACATGCCTTGCAAATACATTATTACAAGATTTCTTAACTACAAAGAACAATAGTAAAAGGTTGTCCAATGCCTAGCACAACTTCACACTTAGAACACCTAACTTGCTCGCCTTATCCTTCTTTACTTGGACTCAATAACTTGATACTTGGGGAAGGAAAACTTTTATCATAAGTCAAATACTTAGTTAGTGATATTTTGGAAAACCTTTTTGGAGAATACAATACAATCATATAAATTCATTTTTATAAAGAGGCTCTTAACTCCTTAATTTCAAAACATAAATCATACATTAGCCTCCACTTATTCCTTTCACAAAAAATATGAACCATTCCCATACATAAACTACTGGGATTCATTTCATTAGCATCCCTTAGAGAATTTCCAGATTCATTTCTCGTTGCTCAGGTTGATAACTCAATACGCTCCTTTCAATGCATTGGTCCTTGCACCCCATGGTTGTCTTTACTCATTAGGTGCACATAATAGTTAGCCCATCAATAGGAATACTAGCTAATGAGTTACTCACAAACATACATACAATCATCACATCAAAAATTTAGTTTAAAAACTCCTTTTTTGATAATCAAGTATAAACATTAACAAAATTACACTACCCATTAAACGTTTCAAAATAACATAAAGAATTAGAAAGAATGCTTTCAGAACACTTTTTTCTTCTAGTAAATCACTCAAAAAAATACATAGTTTCTTTCCATCCTCTCAATGCTTACTCCAACTCCCTTTTTCTTACCTAATGCTTTCTCAACAGGTGAACACTTTCTTTAAATTTTTCAATCCTACTTATACTCATCCTTAACCAGATAAGTCAATCTTAAGCTTCTCTTAGCTTGCGAGCATCTACTTAGAACTTTACACGTGTCAATTTACTTAGCTTTTCAGACCATGCTTAGTATAAACCCAACATATAATTAGCTAGAGCTTGGACATGTACCTTTCTTATCGTGTCGTTTAGCTTTAACGCAAACTTCAAAATGCCTAAATCTTAAGAATGCATTCTTTAAAAAATTAAAATCCTTCTATTCCAAACTCAATTCTCACATGTAGGCCCAGACCTACAAACACAATGATATCGCTAATACAAGCATATAATTAATGAAAAATGAACACAATGAGCATGTAATCACAAATCTAAAAGGCAAAGGGAAATTTGTAGAGGATATACAACTGTGGGGACTTGTTCTTCGCAAGTGTCTTCTGGTGCAAGGTCACTTTTCCATTAAGTTCCTCTTTCAAACTAGCAAAGATCTTGGGCTATGCCAACTCACCCCAGTTGTAGATAATAAATTCCGCTCAGCTGTCAATCAAGCCCAAGATTGTCCAATCCATGTGTTGCCTCCTTTTTTGACCTATCATCTAAAGCTCAATGAAGTAGAATATCGAGATCTTGGGTAATTCTTCTCGAACTCAGACTCGTTCTATCTCTCAAATATAACTTTATTAATCTATAGACTTTAATTGTCTTGTTCAAACTGAACCTTACATCTCAGCCTATACCTCAACCCTGTTCTTATGTCAAAGTCCTCCTACCCAAAGAAGACCTTCTCATCTAGTAACTTAAAACTAACTGTGTTATCATGTCCCTCCTTGACCTCTCTAAAAAAATCTAATGGCAAAGAGGTCAATTGAACACCAACTTCACATCCAAGAAGTTTCCAAAGACACTTTTCTGAACATGTGAAGTTACTTGGGTGTTCACTTATTTTTTATAATTGACACAATTTTTGGTAAATGTGAATAATAAGTCAAGTTTGCAAGGATGAAGTCCTTGAAGTTTATTTTGGTCACAAGAGGCATTTGCAAAATAAAAAAACAAATATTTGAAAAAGGTATTGTGTTAAAACTCCGACTAATCTCAGTTGGGAATAAACATGAAATGCTAATTAAACTCGAGAAACATTTTTTGGATCCCACAAGATAGGAGATTCACATACATTATGTGAGGTAATATTGGTTCCATCTCGGATGAAATCGATCCCAAGATTGTCCTACAAAATGCATGTGAAATGCATCAGATCTCAAGACTCCTTCAATGAATCTTAAGACATTTTTCATAAATCTCAATAGAGATTCATCATCTATATGGCCCCAGATTGATGAAATGGCTAAGATTCATTGAAGGAGATCATACGCAGTAACTTAAACTAATGTTGGACATCTAACTACATCAGACTACTAACTATAGAGTTTCCCATCGATCTGAAATTTCAAACTAAAAACTAAATAGTAAACTATGAATCGTTAAAGATGCTTCACCTTGAGAGATTTAAGAGGACATATGAGTTCAAAATGTTTTGCGGAGGAAAAATTACTGAAAGTCGTTCGAATTGTAGGAGCGAATTCATTCACTTATCGACCAAAATGAGCACAATGTTTGTTGTTTAGTGCTTTTGGGGAATATGTAACGTTAAAAATACCAAGGGTATTTTGGTCATTTGAGATATCCCTTTATTTTCAAATTTTTAATAAAAAAAATGCACAATATCGTTGATGAACTAGACCGAAAGGAATTGAGAAATTATATGTAAATAGAAAACATGGAGATGCAGGGTATCGATCCCTGTACCTCTCGCATGCTAAGCAAGCGCTCTACTATCTGAGCTACATCCCCTTGAATGGGGGTAAAAAAGACAAAATAATATTTACAATATAATTTATTAAAATCTTTATTATATTAAAAAGGGTTAAGAGTGAAGATTTTTTCACTTCCCTTTTTTATACCTGCTTCTTTATAAATGTCTAGTTGACCCCTACACTCACACCTCTTCATTGTTAATACTAACTTTACATTCACACTTCATGGCAAAATCCTAACCACTTTTAACTTTAGATTCTTTCCTTGCCTTACACTAATGTAAGATCCTAACCACCTATGATATTAGTTCTTTCATTTTGAAAACCTTTCGAAAAAAAAACTACCTCTTTATAAAATGATAACAAATAAAATTATTTTCAACGAACACATAGATTTCGGGAAATCTACGAAGGGCTATATCTCTTCTAAAAAGAATGAGACAATCACCAATTTTTGTATTTTCTTTTACAAATTTTGATTTTTATAGATGTTGGGATTAAGATTGTTTACTGTACTTATTATTTTTTTTTTTATATAGAATTGAGGAACTAACCAAAGGAAATGAAAATGCAACACAATCACAGTTTAGATATATGTGTTTTTAAGTTCACTTGCTTTGTTATTCTTAATATATATGTTGCACAAATTCTTTAGCCCCATTAAATTAATATATATAATTATTCCCTTCCAATCACATTATGAACAAGATATATGGTGGAAGATGGAGATGTGGAGAAAAGAGTTAAAAACTATAAGGAGAAATTATTAAATTAATTTAATATTATGATTTTTCATTTTTGGAAGCTTGTTGTATATTTATTATTATATTAATATAATTGTTGTTGACACAATAAATTTATGGTGTATGGTCATGTCACGTCCTCCCTTGCATGTTACTCTATGTGACCAGATGGGGGCGTACCGCCTAAACACCTATGGATGTGAAAGGTCACCATAAATAGGACCAAAGGCCAAAAGAAAAAGGGCATGAGATGCTAACATTTTGATAAATTGTTAAAAGAAGGGTTGGAGTGTTGAAGAATTCGGTTGAAGGAACCATTGGATGAGGAGAGGAAGTCGAAAGCAAAGGAAGAAAGAGTTGGGGCTATGTATTTTTTTGAGTGATTTTTCATGAGTAAAACAAGTATTTCGTGAATAATCTTGTAAATAATTGAATAATCTTTTATCAATGAAAGTAATGTTTCATGAATGATTGTAAACCATTATGATCTTATATTTGGTGTTCATTACTTAGAATTGTTACTAATGTGCTACTGTGTATTATATGAAAAGCTTTTAAGCTAATATTACCTTGTTGTTGATTGTGATGATCATATGATGTGGTGTGGTATGATCTATCATACGATGTTGGTGGAAATCCCAAGTCTATTGCGAGACACTTGGTGAATGTGAATTCCAACACTAATACAAAATTGGGCTTTAATGTTGATTTTGACATTAAAGGCCTTTAATGTAGGTTGACAATCGACATCTTTGATAGTGTTATTGAAGTCCTTTAATGTCGATTGGGCTTTGATGTCAGTTTAAAAGGAACATATTAAAGACCTTTAATATTCGTTTTCAACCGCCATCTTTGATACTGTTATTAAAGCCCTTTAATGTCGGTTGGGCTTTGATGTTGTTTTAAAACCAACATTAAAAAGGCCAACAATGTCGGTTTAAAATAGACATTATAGATCCCAATTCTGTCAGTTTAAAACCGACATTAAAGCCTTGTTTCTAGGTCCATTTTTACAAATTCATTCTATTAAATTGTTGCATTATTGTCCATTGTTTATGATTCCAAATAGTTAAAAACATACATTATGGGTCCGTGTCGATAAATATTTTTTTTCTTACTACAAAAAATCAATAAAATTAATATTCTCTTTGAAACTATAATATGTTTCTTTTACATGTGTATATACAAAATTAAATCTTAATATTGTGTTTATATATACAATAAGTTGACTCCAGCAACAAAGAAAGAAAGAAATTTAACTAAGTAACCTATCAACAAGTTACATTAATCATTATTTGTAAAAAAAATGGTTACATTGAGAGAGTTGATTGTCTACTTTAGAAGGTCCACAAATTAGCTAACTGGACATCGTTGCAATTGGGTCCCACCACCATGAGTCGCCATGATTTTGGGAATAGACACAATAACTCCAATATTTCAGTCTCCATTTCAATGACTTTCAGAATGGAAATAAATACGAAGACAAATGATCTAACCAAACTAGATTATGAATAAACCTGTCCGAGGGTTGACATAAATTAAATAACAAATGAGTAGAGAATTACCTCTTCGTAGGTATTGTTTGTGATATAAACAAATTATTCAACATGTGGAGGACTGATTTCTTCATACTTTCTTCACACACAAAAAAATTAATTTGTAAATGATGTTGATCCAGTTCGATCCAGACAACTACTTGTTGGAGATTTAAATTTAAATTCAGGGATCCAATATATGTTTCATTTATAGTCTCATTGCATCAGTTTGCACGATTGAGATATGTAAGTTAAATTTATATTACAAACCTTTCTACATAGTGAGGCATGGTCATTGCGTGCAAGATTCTCACTATGTCTCTAAACCTCGTGTAGTTACTAAATCCTCATTGAGTACAAGTTTTCCTATCGCTTGCCCAAGTATAAGCGAAACAATAGATTTTCTAGGTAAGCAAGGATCGAACATAAGAAATTGATATCAAATTCTAGTTATAAAGCTTACTTATTCATCTAAGCGGTATAAAACATCTATATATATAGTATAAAGTAAATGTATTTAAGTTCTAAGCCTATTATCTACAATAGAGATTTTGTAAAAGGTGGCAAGAATGGTGAGAAGATAGGAAATGGACTAACTTGCAATTGTGAAAAAGTGAACGAATCCTGCATTTCTAGGTGATTGAGCCATGAGGCAAGCTTTGATGCCATAGAGATCAATTAACTAGCTTCTAATTAAGACATCAACTCTCAATGCCTTGAACGCCACACTTGCTCACCTCTCGGGATAAAAACGATAAAGCTTCATTAAACAATTACTATCTAAAACTGGTTACTTATAAAACTCATATTACCTCTCTTTTAAGGGTGTTGACCTCTCGATGCCAAGTCACCACACTTGTTCTCCTTTTGGGATACAAGTGATGAAGGTTTAATCTCTAAGGTGGATTTTGTCTCCAAACTCCTTCTTGCACTCATTAGCTATATCCTTGCTACTTTCTCTCTCAAGTAGTTGGCAATAGAGGCTGGCCAAGTGATGGAGTAAAGATCAACTAATACAATAATCCTTATAAGCTAAACTTCTTATCAAGAACTTATCACATGCCTAAACTACCTATAACACTTTGACAAATAAACAGTAAAAAGAATGATAAATTGAAAGGGGATAAATATGCAATGTATTAAAGAATGTAGGCCTTAGGCCACTGTACAATATAAACACTATACATTACAATGAGATACAAAAATTGAAAGTAAAGAGAATGAGAATATTACAAGTTATGGGGAAGGAATTGGAAGATCTTTCTCCATGCTCTCACTTAGAAGATTGATCAGAGAAGAAGATACACACTTTTACATAAGGCGAAAAAGCTAGTCTTTTCTACCATCTTCAATTAAGCTCCCTAGGTTTTAACCCATTCAACCAGACAATTCATTTGGTAGAGATGGAGTTATTTTATAAGCTACTTTTGGGGGGAAACCTTTATTCTTCTGATCATGTGAGCGCCAGTTGTAGTCTTTGTCAAGTTACATCAACTCTAACTACCATTATTGCCTGTTAGTGAATCTTCCTTGTGTGCTGATATGGTTCCTCACCTAGAGATGTTTAATCTCCAGACACGCTTCTCATCAAGTAGCATGCAATCCTTTGTGATTCACTGTCTTTCTTCTTTGCTTTATAAACCTACGATAAAACACTGGAAAACAGGAAAAAAAGACTTATACAAGTTGTATTATCTTATATATATGAATTTGCGATAGAAGTTATGTGTTTTAACACATTGTCATGCATGTTGGTTCCACTATTCTATATAAAAGGCCACAATAACTTGTATTTGTACAGGTTATCAACAACATGTGACCATGCCACTAACTTAAATCTCAATTCTGAAAGCATCCGGGAGGCATGGATTCTATAATAAAGCACTATTTATAATGCCTGTCATATCAAGTCCTAATTTTGTCGTTTCAAAGGTGAAAAAAATACTACATTAGCATTATAGCAAACATTATTGGTAAAGAAACGTCAAGTAGTTACATTTTTTACCATGCTAGCAAAGTTCATTCCTAACATTATATAACTCGTGGCCAACCCCACTAGTCTCACCGATGTTTTGTCCACCTCAAAAGACTAACTTAAGGAGATTAAAAGTTCTCAACTCATAAGTATCATCAGAGTTAGGAAGAAACTTATTAATCAATTGCAACATATAGAAAAAAAAACCTATCAATTCAACATTATGAGTTACAACATATAGAAATTTTGTGAAAATAGATAAGAACAAATCAAACAAGGGAATTCCAATACAAGAATATAGAGATCACGATCAATGACAAGCCAATAAAATTAAAACGAACAACCAACCTCTTTTCCAAGATGAAAAGCGATGCTCCTATTAAAAGGATGTTGATTAACAACCACTATGTTGTCAGTGATCTCCATGCCACATATATCGCAATCCTTCTCCTACATAATCGATGAACACAATTCAACTTTAAAAAACAAACCCATAATTACATTACTAGAAAAGGGAAGAAACAAAGAAAGAAAACAAAACCTTAAAGAAAGTTTGAGCATCAAGAAAGGAGCGAAAATGGTGGAAGCGGAGATGAGAAGTAGAACCAAGGCTGCTAATTGACTATATTATAAGATTTATGCTAGTTAACAACTTGCAATTTAAGAGGGGAAGAATATTAAACACAATCCTTCAAACTGCATATAAACATTCAAAAGTTAAGTTCTAAATGGTTAAACAAACATACAAAGAACATTAAAAGGATTGACATTGCCTAAAAAGTAAACTCAAACTTCACAGAAGACATTTCCACAGACAAATTGCATACAAGATATGAATGAGCAAAAAGTAAATTGAGTACCTAAGAAAAGCTAGAACCTGCAAAATAAATCTCACATACTTGAGATTATTACCATCTAGTATTCCCAAGTAGATATTTTTTACAAACATATCATAGTCCATAATTAATACTTGAGTAAGTCAATATAACAAATGAATTAATGAGTCTTAGGTATATAGAGTGTATGCTTCTCATACTAACTGCTAAACATTATGCCATAGGCCAAAACTCACTGCAAGGATTAACGAAAAAAGAAAGACAATAAGAGACAAAAAAATCCAAACTATGCGGAAAGAGCTATAAATCTGAGTACACTAGTACAACCTTATTTGACTCCTTAACCGGCTACTAATTAAACCTAGCTATCTGAACATAAACTAAAATTTCAAATAAGATGATGTAAGAAGAGTTAGGAGAACTTGGTGAAGTATTAAGTTAGTAAGATGATGTAAGAAGTACTGAGGAAACGAAAACATTCAAATCAAGAAGAATATATCTCAATACAAAACATTCTTGTAATTGTCCATTGTTCTAATCACATATTATTTCCATATGAGCTATGGATGAGTCAAAAGGAAGCATTTGAGGAAAAAATAATGTTCAACTAGCTAACATTTCTAGCCAAGTATGTCTATAAAGAACAGTCCAAGTGTATTTCCTTTCAAGATGCCCAAGCTAACTTGTCCCTTAAACTTAGTATAAACTTTATACAAGTAATATGCATAACAAATTTATGGCTCAACATTTAATTTATAATGGCATAGTTTTTGGAACCTTATAACAAAATTATGTAACATCAGAATGAGAACTAGAATTTTAACTGTCAAATTTGAAACAACAATGTCATTTCTGTCATCAACGTATATAGGAATTCTTTGAATGGTGACACTTTTTACTAGAACTTTATCATCTCGGTGGATAGTAAACAAATTTTTTAACTAAAACTTAAAAATAGAAGTATTAAACTAAAGAAGATATTACCTTTTACAAGGGAGAATAGTTGCATTGGAAATGTTGGAGATCGAAAGGATAAACCAAAGGTGAGAAATTAATAGAAATTTTCCAAAAAGTGTGCTTGTTGGTATAGAAAAATGGGAGTAAAGCCTCCAGCTTAGCATCAAAGTGAATAGGTGAAATGATCTAAAGAGTATTTAGGGAGGCTGAAACCAGTCTCAAATTTGTTTGACTAAAATTTGAAAATGTTAATGAATACAGGAAATCTAATAATATTGTTCCAAAAAAATATGAAAGAAAATGTTCTTTGACCAAGCACCAACTATTGTCACCATATATACATAATAATATTATTATTTGTATGTTTTCACTTTTGATCCCTGAATTGGGTATTTACTACCTCTAATATTCGTATTCAGGTCATCAAACACATCCTTGAATCATATACATTTTTAAGATAACCCTTTCATTATTATGGAAAATGGAAAAAAGAAAGATAAACAAAAGCAAAGAATAGATAAACCACAAAAGTTTCAACTACAAAGTGTACTATGACAACTAATAGTAGTAGAAGAAATTGAATACTTAGAAGAGACCTTAAAGAAGTCAGGAGAAACCAGACTTCGTTGTATACAGAGGTTGTTTGATGAATAAAAGAGCAGAGATGATTAACAAGTTTACCAGGATAAGACCAATTATGTTGGTTGGTTCATCATAATAAACTGGCACCTAACTATGCCCTTTCTTGAGAACGAGATACATTAAATTCCTGTGCAATCATAAAAAGTAATTCAGAAGCGATAAATCAGATGCAACTTATTGTAAAGATGAGTTATTTGTTGTCTAACTTCCAACATGAAATTACCTATCGAGCTTCGTATTGATGTCAATAGAAAACGTTTCAGATATAGAAGTCATGGCATCACCAGCTATCAAATTTATTGTTCCATAGGCTCAGAAATCAAATCATCATAAATAAACCCAACCGATGAACAATAACCACTGTAACCTCTAAAGAGATAAAAGTTCTATGGCAGCAGAAGATTTTAAAGAACCATCACTCAATTTAATTTGGAAATCCCGAAATACCAATGCAATGGCAAAATTTAGAATCAAAATTCTAAATAAAAACTAAGCATGTTTTTATTTAAAAGATACAGAGAACTTACTTTTGTTGACGTCTCTAAATCTGTAAACCACCAAATTAAGACACGACCCATCAGAGACTTTCTTATCCTCTAGGATGAGATTGGTTTATGGGAACCAATTGGGATGGAAAAAAGTTTAGAGATGTTTGAGAGAAACTCTTTTCTTTTTACAGAGCAAAAGTCTTGGCTTTCTTTTTTGATAAATTCGTCTAAAGAAAATTGTTTTCTTCTAGATATTTATAACTCTCTTTCCTTCTTGGAATAAAACAGTTTTCTTTAAACGAATTTATCAAGAAAATAAAGCTAAGGCGTTTGCTCTGCAAAAAGAAAAGAGTTTCTCTCAACAACGTCTAAACTTTTTCTTATCCCAATTAGTTCCCACAAACCAATCTCGTCCCAGAGGATAGGAAGGTCTCTGACGGGTGGTGTCCCAATTTGGTGGTTTGTAGATTCAGAGACGTCAATGAAAGTAAGTTCTTTGTATCTTTTAAATTAAAAGCATGCTTAGTTTTTTATTTAGAATTTTGATTCTAAATTTTTGCCAATGTATTGGTATTTTAAGATTTCCAAATTAATTTGAGGAATGATCCTGTAAAATCTTCTGTTGCCAAAAGGACTTTTATCCCTTAAAAAATGTGTAAACCTTGAACTATAGAGGTAGAGGTAGGTGGGAAACGTAACCTTATGTCGTTGGAATTTCAAGACTCCTATCTAGGTACACACACTCATCAGTCATCGGGTCAATCTTTACTATGCGGGCCTAATCATCTACAACTACTAATTAAACTCTAAACCCTAAAATACTATAGTAAAGGTAGAGGAAGAAAATGAATGGTAATGTACCATTTGCGACCCAAAAACCTATGACTAAATCACCTTCAACATGGGGGAGTACGTGCAAGTCCATTGCATGATGTGTGGTATCGCATCATGCGAAGCTCTATTGGCAACCCATCCACTGATGGACGACACATGCAATAATAACGTTAATGCAAGCATATACCTACTAAAAAAAAACATAATAAGCATTGAGTTACTAACCTAAAAGGTGTTTGGTTCATTTCGTATGTATGTTATAATGTGGCTCTAAGTGTGCGACTAGGTTAGGCGTCTAAGATGGGTTCATGTAATAAAAGGTGCAGACTCCTTCCTCTGCATTACTAACTCTAATGATACATCGTGTGCGTATAATTTTTTCTCTCTCTTATCCAAGTGTAAGAGAAAAGAAAAGTTTTTTAGGTAAGCCAAGATCAAACACGTAGAATTAATTATGAACATAAGGTCTAAATTATGTGATATAATGCCACGTATGGTGTGAAACTTAAAAATTTCTTAAACCTTTGGAGCTTCTAAAATTAGTCAAGGACAAAAGAAAATGAAATTTTTGAAAAAAAGGTAAAGATACCTGGAACTTTGATTTTAACTTGAGGAAAAGAGAAAAGTTGAAAATTTTGACTATGTGTCAAAATTAAGTCATTAGGTGTTTGAAGGTTGTATGAAATATGAATAGCAAAAGGAAGGATAAGAAACCCTCTAAATAAGTGTCATGGGAGGCAAGAAGGGGATTGAGAACCTCCAAGGATAGGCGTTTGGACATGCTTAGGCATTTGGGTCACTGGGCAAGAGAACTTGTCTTTAAATGTTACTTTTCTAAGTGTTAGGCATTTGAGACTTATGTTAGGCAGCAAGACAAACACAAGAGGGCCATGCGTTTGAAGTTGATGCAAGGCTAGGTAAGATATTCTCCAAAGAGGTTATCTTGGCGTTTGAAGGTTGTTCATGAGAGGAAAGCCTGCTTGGTATTTTGGCTTGAAATTAAGAGGTTAGCTAGGCAAGGAGAGATTATGCGGCCAAGGTTTCGCAACAAGGCCAAGGAGGTTAGCCATGCGTTTGAATCAAGTACGTGACATTATTAGGACATTCGGTTAAAAATAAATCCAAGTGTTATAACCATGTCATCATGCATTTTGCGACCAAGGAGGACATGGAGGAGTTGCTAAGGTGTTAACAAGAGCTTAAGAGGTGGGTCTAACCAAGGATTAAGTGTCATCTTAATCGCATGCAAGAGACTCTATAAATAGGCCAAATTTAGTATTGAATTTTTCACAACTCACTTGTGCAAAATCACTCATTTTGGTCTTGAAAGTTAAAAAATTGAGTCTAGTTTGTGAGAAAGGGTTGATGTCCATTTTGAATTCAAAGAAGTTTGCGTTTTGATCAAGGAATGGTGAGAAGATCATTTCTAGAGTGAATCTGAGCAAGGTGCATTCCAAGTGGGTTACAAGAGCCGTCTGTTGGAATTTGATTCTAAAATTTTGAGGTAAGAAAGTTACGGATTTTAAGTTATGATTTTTCAAAAATGGATCATGGTTCTAGAATTTAAACAGTCTGGGTAGTGGCCGTGAGTCATGCATGTATGGACGAAACGAGCTTGGCGTTTTAGTCTTAAAGGTTATATTGGGTTAGATTGCATACATATGATAAGGTCGCACATGACCCTCCCTTAAGAGGTTGGCATGACACATGGTATACAGGGAGCACCAACATGCACACCATACATGCGTGGGGCACTTGGTAGGCAGCAAGCACGCTCACTGCAACCCCTTGTGAGGTTAGCATGTGACGCGCTGCCTCATTGTAAGGTTAGTGGTTGGTTAGGTAGGGACTTATTAGTTTCACATTTGTGTAATGTAATTGCAATACGTCACTAAGTAGGTTCATTGCGTGTAATGTGCTCACCATATCTTTCTGTATTGCTTGCTTAATTCTAGGCGGTAAGTCATGGGTCATGATCATAGTATGTGAAATGTTTACTATCTAAATCTTTATCGCGTAATACATAAGTTGTCGTTGAATAAAAGTTTTTCTACTGTTTGTCCAAGTGCAAGCGAAATAGTAGGTTTACCTGGGTGATCCAAGGTTTAACACAGAGAGCTGTTTCAAGACATTAGTTTTAGGAAATTACTCATCAATTAAGCGATATGAAAGAATTAAAGAATAACAAATATAAGAAGTGTTAACTAACCTTAATAACTAAACTAAGCAGAGAAAGTCTGTAAAGAGAGGACATGAAAGTGGTATGGTAATGCAAACTAACTTGTATCAGAGAAATGAAGGAAGGAATGTCTACGTATTATCATGTGGATAAAGAATGAGATAACCTTGATATGATGTAACTCACTAAACTATACTTATGATAAAGGCCTGCTTGTCTCGAAGTTATTATATGCCACACATGGTCGCTTTTGGAGATCCATATGACTAAGCACGAATTGGCGAGTTATATCTAGAAGGAACTAATTATAAATCGTATAGGATTTCACGATTAAAGATTGCAACCTCTTAGTGTCCAATATCCACAAGTGTTCTCCTTTCGGGATACAAATGTTGGAAACGATCTCGTGAGGAAAGATGAAACTGTTCCTTGTGGACGTTAGTTAGGTTCTAGCTACTTTTCCTTTTGGGTAGTTGGCGACTTACATTGGCCAGACGATGGGAATAGCTCTTCTAACGCGATAGGACTTATAAGTAGTACCTATTATCAATAACTTATCATCTAGTTAAGCTACGAATAACACATTGACTGGTGGAAAGTAAAGGAATGTTGGATTGAAAAGGC
Organism: Cucumis variabilis; assembly: GCA_037974545.1. Lineage (NCBI taxonomy): Eukaryota > Viridiplantae > Streptophyta > Magnoliopsida > Cucurbitales > Cucurbitaceae > Cucumis > Cucumis variabilis. The sequence continues at coordinate 18,130,252 of JBBPDI010000003.1, forward strand.
ATAAACATATAATACATACAAAGAATGTAGGTCGTAGACTAACAATGTACGATATGCATAGTACACATTACAAAGAATATAAAAACGAAAGACAGAACAATGAAATAATATTACAAGTTAGGGGACAGAAGGAAATGGTCTTATCTCTACCCATGCTTTGAGCTCTCCTCACACAATGACCATAGAAGAAGAAGAAGAGTAAACTCTTTACACTTGTAGTTCATCTGGACTGTCTTTCATGGTCTATTCAGACCCTCAACTGGCCCATGCAGGCCCCCTCTCTTTCTTGGTGGGCATGAGATACTTTTATAGATAGCTTTAGGCGAGAAACTTCTATTCCTCCGAAACTGTCAGCGTTGACTTCAGTCCTATGAAGTCACATCACTCCAACTACTCTTTTTGTCTTCTAGTAAGCTTTCCTTGCACGATAATGTGGGTCCTCACTTGAAGATGTTATTTGCTAGGCAATCTCATCACGTTGTCTGTGTGCGAGATGTCTTCAGTGATATGCCCCTTTCTCCTTGTCCACTTATCCTGCGTTTAAACATTAAAACCATGTAAAACAACATTAACGCTTATGTAAAGTGTATTTCTAAAGACTTACGTATTTATAATGTAGGTCACATGCTTTTGATCATCTTCTTATGTGTTTTGACCTCATTATTCTCATAAAAAAGGTTATAATAACGGGTATTTATACACGTTAGCACGTGGGAAGACCCTAGGCCATGCGGGCGCGGTCAGCCCCTACACCATGTCAATTAACACTGTTTTACTGTTTTCGAGCTTGTTTAGACTGTCTTGATATTTTTGGGAATTTTTAAAGGAAATTTTGGATATTTTCATGTTCAAGGAATTAATTGATGATAAAATATGAATGTTTTAGGACAAGGAGGAATTCCCAAGACCAAGGCTATATTCAAGTAATTGTGAGTAACATCATATTTCGAACATTATTTATTAAACATGATTGCATGCTTTACAAGTAATAACTTGTGATTAGTACAAAAATATTTTAAATAATTTATTAAGCATGTTTTCAAGCCCACAAATAATAGCTTGTGAGTAACACATCGATTTCTAAATGTTATTGTTAAACATGTTTTTAAGCTCTACAAGCAATAACTTGTGAGTAATAAAATGTTTTTTAATGCTATTTATTAAACATGATTTCAAGCTCTACAAGCAACATTTTATGAGTAAGACCATAATTTCTAAAGTATTTATTGAACATGATTTCAAGCTTCAGAAGAAATAGCTTGTAAGTAACACATTGATTTCTAAATGATTTGTTAAACATGTTCTCAAGTTCTTATACAAGCTACGCTATTGATAAATGTTTACTAAAATGATATTTCCAAGGAACGTTATGATTTCAATTCAAGGAAATGTTTCAAAACTTTCAAGGATATATTTCATGTTTCTAAATGTTTTTATTCATGCTCGAATATTCCATGAGACTTATTGTATACATGTGGTTAACTCCATATTGATGGTACAATTGATTAACCTATTTTTAACTATCGGCCATTAGGAAAGGTATATTATTATACTTTTAAGGATGAAGGTTAGCTACCCATCGACTGTCCCACCTTTGTACAAAAGGGTAAATACTGCCCGTGGCTATGGAGGACTGTCTTTGAAAAGTTGTGCAAATGTTTCAAGTTTCATATTATAATTGTTTACTGATAAATGTATTTAAGCTCGATTTTATACCAAAATATTTATGAAAACCTATTTTATAAAACTATTGCTCACTAAGTCTTTCAACTTACCCCTTCAAAAATGTTTTCCCTCTTTCTAGGTACAAATTGTGAATTTCCGTATGCTGAACTTACTGCTGACAGGTCGACTTAGTTTTCATTATACAAGCACATTGTTTTGTTTCATAATAATATTTTGATTGTTCAAATATTCATAACTTCATGATTTATTCAATTTCCATGATATGTTTTATAAAATATTTCATATGGGTTACATGAAAATACAAAGTATTTCAAGTTAAAAGACTTTAGCTATTAATTGTTTCATGTTTCCATGCTATATGTCAGTTGAGATTGTTCCACAAGTAAATGGCTTCGGCTGACATTACACTACGTCTTGGGACAAGCAAGCAGGTGCTCGAGGTGGAGTGCAACATGTGGTATTTGTACAATATAATTAAATGGACATTGTTATCTAACCTAAGTGTATCTTACTATGTGCATTGGAGAAACAAGGTGGACATGGTTCATGGTTTATGGAATGTGAACTAATACAAGGGTAATAAATCAGTCAAGTCGATACAAAGCATGCATTTATTAACTTCAAATTTAAAGCGAACAACCTCTCGGTGCCTTCGCTATACTTGCTCACCTTTCTGGATCCAAGTATTTGAATTTACTAGATGATTTATATCTAATCTATCTAACTAAATTATATGCAACTCATCCTATATTAAGGTGAGCAACCTCTTGGTGCCTTATCACCACACACACTCGTATTTTTTATATGTATGTTAAAGAGGAATTCAGCTATAAAAGTGTATTACTACATTCATTTCACCACCTGTTTAGCTAAATTCAGATCATTACTTGTCAGGTGACAACATTCATTACTTCATTCTTTCTCTCGAATAGAATAAGGTATTGACTGCAACATTTTACTGAACAAGACGATTAATGTAGACATTCAGATTCTCTAGCATCAATTACACCATATATCATTTATTTTTCACATAGAAGCAATAACATGGAAACATAAAGAAATGAGAGAATGGAAATAGAAGAAATTGTGTTTAAAATTAAAACTTTAAGCCTTTCGGCCATGATGCTCAAATTACAAATACAACATAAAGAAAAATTACGATTGGAAGTAGAGAGATGTGAATTAAGCTTCTGAGTATAATTTCTCACACTTATCGACTCTGTTTTCTACCTATTATACTGCGGGGAAACATGGATGGGGATTTCTCTCAACTTTATTCAAAACTCTCAACTAAAGTAAAGAAGGACAATGAAGGATGAAGTGAGCTTGTTCTCCATAGAGCTGTTTATTTATAGGTGAGGATTGATAGGACTTAACATCGTTTGGACTTTATCAAATCTCTCATAAAGCTGTTTCGCACCGCAGATGTCCCTCTCATCCTTTTCTGACATTTGCACCAACTGTTTTGTCTTCTAGCGATGTAAATTGCTTATCTTCATTCCTCTGATCGCCTGGTGGTCGCGTGTCTCCTCGCCTGACATTTGTCGCTCAACTACTCTTCTCTTTTTTGCCTAAAAACCTTCATTCAGACATAAAAATCGTGATAAATAGGCATAAAAATCTTTTTCTACTTGTAACGCGTAATTGTGTTATTTAATCTATTTAGCTACACTTCTTCTTTATTTTCCTTGCATTAAGACTTCATTATTCTACCTAAGAGGCCATAATAACTTATATTTCTACAAGTTATCAAAATGTAAAGGAGAACGTGTATAGGCTATATACAACTCTGGGGACTGGTTATAAGTAGGTTTTTTCTTATGTGTCAGGCAACTTCACCATTCAGTGCCCTTTCCAAGCTACCCAGAGTCTTAATCCATTTCAACTCACTCTAGTTGTAGTTGGCGTAGTCATCCAAATCATCTATGAGACCTAACATTGTCCAATCATGTGTTGTCTCCTCTCCTTCCCTATCACCGCCAGCTTAATAAAATAAAATTGGAATATCTTCATCGCATCCTCGTTTCTCTCAAATAGAATATTCTGATGATCTTTATTCAACTCAAAACCATTCATATTCGTCCTATTGCTCAAATATAATCGTCGCAGACTAAGGACTTTATCTTATTCAAATTCAACCATATGTCCTAGCCTATACCTTAATCCCACGATAATGTCAAAATCTTCCTACCCGAAGGAGACCTTCTTACCTAGTAATTTAAAGCTAATAATGCCTTTCCATTGATCCTTAAACTCTTCCATCAAGATGTAATGACACAAGCCTTCATTAAAAATCAACTTAACGTCCAAGAAATGTCCAAACAAAAGGTTTTCCTAAACATATACATTTGCCTAGGTGTTAACTTGTTTTTAATGTTTTATATAGTCTTCGCTAGGTGTAAACAACAGGTCAAGTTTCCAAGGAAGAAGTCTACACTACGAATTTTGGTAACAAGAGGCATTTGTCAAACACAAAACACACACAACAAGACAAAATCAGTAATCGAACCTAAAACTCTGGGAAATCTCAATAAAGAATAACATAAATTAACAATGGAACTGTAGCCACATTGTACCGAGATGCCATAATATTAGGTTTTTACATGCATTTTGTGATGTATCTTGAGTTAATCTCGTTCGAAATCCACACCGAAAATCTCACATAATGCAAATGAAACGTAATAAATCTCAAGGAAATTGCATCAATTTTGGTCGAGACTCGTCATATATAAGAGTCCATATTGATGAAATTGTTGAAATCGGTCGAATGAAACCACTTGCATCAACTCAAAATTAGATATAAAAATATTTTTAGTAACCTCAAATTTCACAAATAATCTTAAACTGTAAACTTAAAACAAAGCCCTAAACTATCAAATGGTTCAAAGATAATTACCTCTACTTAAGCTTGGGATACACTTCGTAAGGTTTTTCGTGCAAAAATCAGTTAATCTTAAAAGCATCAAAATGTTTAAACTCTGCTGAAATGAGAAGCTTGTTTAACAAAACTAAATATCAAATGCTCGAGAAAACAAGGGTATTTTGGTAATTTGAACATAATTTTATTTTAAATTTTAAAAGTAAAACATGAAATCTCAGAGATGATCTAAGTCAAAATTACTTGGAAAGAATAAAAACATAAATCTTTTAAAACTGCGCTACTTTTAAAATTTAAAACCTTAAAATATTTTAGGAAAAGACTGAGACGTGCAAGAGGCATTGTCCCATCAGATATTTTCTAATGCTTACCCTCAGCTATGGTAGTCAAGCATGCTTGCTTGGGCCTAGCTCAAGTCAGTCCCATTTTCTAAGTCCATTTTGATTTTAATAGTCTTTTGTTTGAATGTTTTCATCTTTAACTATGTTGTTTTATTTTTGAAAGAAATAAGGATTATGGAATAGGTGTAGTTTAGGCTACATCTAATCATTCTCCTAATCAATTCTAATAAATTAGACGTGACATATCTCGAGACCATGCTGGCATGCTTAATTGTTCAAGCATAGATTTCTTATGAAGGTGAGATACAATAATAATGTTGAGTGATTGTATTTTAATGAGTATTTTGTTGCACATTCTTCAATAGCATTTTCAATTACACCTAGTTTTTAGCTCAACACTAAGTGGTTCTACCACCAATATATCATATGAAAAGCTATGCAGTCAACTCAACTAGTAAGTATTTTACACGATGGACATAACAAGGTCTACTAATCTATTTAGTGATTTTTAATTTTTTTAAAATCTTTTTATAATTTAACTTTCCACTACTCTTCAATACATAATTTTATAGTTATATTTATCACTTTAAAGGTTAATTAATTTACAATCCTTCAAATCCCTCACTTATTATGGATCATGAATGTAATATATGTATTGGTGATTTAAAAATCATGAAATGAAAATTGTATACAAGACATTTTGAAAGTGTTTGTATTCTCATCCACATAAGTTGGTCAGCAATAACAACAACATACACATATTTGAGATC
>JBBPDI010000003.1:18192606-18203385 GCA_037974545.1 Cucumis variabilis
AAAATGCCCCTTTATATTAATTTTGCCCGTTCTCCTTCGTTTGAACTCCGATTTAAGTGATTTTCGTGTCGTTGGGTGCGTATTGAAGTTTACTTTCATATTTTGTATTAAAAATATCAAAATAGTGAAAATATTCATGATAAAATTGAGAGTAGGCTATTATTAAACGAGTCAAAAGTAGTAAATACCTTTTAGTTATACAATTAGCATTAAACAATATGTATAGCTAGAGCACATAGAGAATAATGAGACAGTACACTTTGATAACCCAGTTCAGCCAATATGCCTACATCTGTGGAGTTTTCTGGTTCAGCTGAGGAATTCCATTCGAGATTATAGATAAGTAGCTTATTATGTAAGTTACATATGAATAGTTATAACAAAACAAAACAAAAACTTCAGGCTTCCCCTGCACAATACATAATCTCATTTATGATTGACTCAGACTCCCCCTGAATGTCAGAGTTGTTTCTACATAACTTCATCAATCTTCATATTGACATGTTTCTTAGACAGGCATCACTCCCCTTGATGCTCAGAATTGAATCTCCAATTCTCCCATCTTCATGTCACGAACTCCTGAAAGTTGTACGAGCAGTCGTATATTGAACACGTAACGAATGGTGATAAGCTATTCAGAATTATAAAAACAAATCCATTCACCTGTTGTTGCTGTTTGTTCACCCTATCGAATTGTTGCACCATACACCAACAACAACCACAATTGACTTCTACTCCTTTGTATTTACCTTCAACACTGACCGTATCTTTCTGTTACAAAATATCCTTCTTCTACAAATTAAGGAACGATATCTATGAAGATTCTTTTAGGATAGGAACAGCCACACAAATTTATTTATTAAGAATTAAAGAATTAGTTGGCAAAATATCCTAACAAACTCTCCCTTTTTGGCAAGCTTGTAAAATTATTTTTCAGCTCAACTCATAAGTAAACCGAATTATCAGAGACACACATCAACACCATATGAGACCCAACAACCAACAGACAACCCAGAGTCAATACATAAACAAATAGATAAAGCAGATAGACACAAACAGCAAACCATTACCAATACTCAACACACACACCAGCACATTAGATCAGATAATCCTGTCGATTCATTCATTCAATCTGCAACCACTGTACATGATCACATCAGACTATAAACAAAATTCAAAGTTTCTGAAGAAAGTAGGTAGCCATAAAACAAAATCAGATCAGACTACAACACCCCCGCACCAATCACAAACCACAGAATCTCCCCCTTAGAGCACAAAAAAGAATCACATGGCAGGAGCACTGAAGGAAGCAACTGATTTTAAATACTGAATCAAGGAGTCCACTTTCGTCTTACGATCACAAAGTAAAGAGATAGTGGAAGATAATGCCTGAGACACAGCGATCAGAGAGTTCAACACCCGATTAACATCTCTAGTAGCCATTAGAAAACCCGAAGGGATGTCAGACGAGAAAGAATTAGTAGACCAAGAAAAGGGACCAGTATAGTCAATATCTGAAATATCAGACCCCTAAAATAACTTATAGCTCAGAGAGATGATACGTGGGCAAGGACCAGGAGCATTATTCGAATTCAGAATGTCAGGATGAAAATGAAGAAGAAAACTTGATAAAATCGAGGAAGAGCAATTGAAATCTTTACCCCAATGGTACCCACATGTCAAAGAAGCTAAGAGTAGATAAATCCCCCCGTATTCACAGTGGCCCCAGTGCCAATATGAAACAGAAATGTGGCCAAAGCTACAGACACCATCGAGGCATGAGATGATGGAAACCAGTTAGCAATGCCTATCTTGTGTAGGATGGCATACTTGACACTGAGAAGCAGAGGGAATGCCTGACACAGGCCAGACAAGAGAGACCTTCCAGTCAAAATAGAAGCCAACGTCTCCGTAGAAGGCATTGTCAAATCAGTATCAACAACAGAAGTAAGACCAAGAAATTCATTGATCACGATGGGAGAAATAGTAATGAAATAACCACGAACATGAATAACCTGATAGTCGGGACTACTGGGATCATCAAAGTCAGAAGGAAAATTAGCAATCAGTTCGCGGATAAGTTTAGGGTATAACAGACCTACATTGAGAATCGTACGAGAGAGACCAGATCGATCAATGAGATGCATGATTGTCGCGCAAGACTGATGCTTGTTAGAAATATTCACCTCATATGCCACGCTGCATGACAAATTTCCAACATTGGGTATTTTCCTCGTGATGAAACGAAATTCCATCGATAGGAACCGAGGGAATGTTCTGAGGAAATCTTCTTCTACCAGTCTTGATAGTCACTCCTCGTGGTTTAGGAGCGCAGCGAGGCAAAGGTGAAGAAGACGGTGGAGCAGGAGGAGGTAAACCATCAGGTGGTTGGATCGAAGAGTTAGGAGAAGGCACAAGCGATGGAGCAGTAGGTGAACTAGAAGCCGAACCTAAAGCACTGGACACTGATAGTGACAAAGCACAATCTACCAGAGCTTTCTCCTTAGAAAGAGACGAATGGGGCACCCGATCATGTCGCTTCCTTCAGATATGAGAGCAGTTCCCACCAAAACACTAAATGAATGTAAATGGGCCTGAAATATGGGCCAAAGAAGAGAGATGCACAGTAATCGTACTATGGCCCGATTTATGTTGTTCAGGATGTAAAAGAACGACAAACACCTAACTCAGCTCTCAAGTACTCAAATGATGCAACATCAAGAGGTTTGGTAAAAATATCTGCTAACTGAAGAGCAAATTGAACATGGACAAGCGATACAACTTTTTCTTCAACTAAGTTTCTAATAAAATGATGTCGAATATCAATGTGCTTTGTTCGACTGTGTTGAACAGGATTTTTAGAAATGTCAATTGCACTCATATTGTCACAATACAAGATCATAGTGTCTTGAGACATACCATATTCATAAAGCATTTGCTTCATCCAAACTAGCTGAGCACAAGCATTACCGACTGCAATATATTCAGCTTCTGCAGTGGACAATGATATCGAATTCTGCTTTTTGCTAAACAAGGAGATCAAATTGTTTCCCAAAAAGAAACACCCACTTGAAGTAGATTTTCGATCATCCGAACACCCTGTCCAATCAACATCATTATAACCAACCAAAGCAGATGTCGTATCAAACAAGTACTGAATTCTGTAATCAAAAGTGCCCTGAATGTACTTAAGTATACGTTTAATAGCTTGAAGATGGGAGAGACGAGGAGCTGACTGAAAATGAGCACAAACCCCTACTGCATAGGCAATATTCGAGCGACTGGCTATAAGATACAACAAGCTACCAATCATACTCCTGTATGTAGTAAGATCCACGGTCTCAGATGCACAGTCTTTAGTGAGCTTGACATGCGTAACTGCAGAAGTTTTCTTAGCTTGGCACTTCTCGAGGCTGAATTTTTTGATCATGTTAATACTTTTCTTGAGATATAAAGATACCAGTTGGACTTTGTTTTATTTACAACCAAGAAAGAATGACAGTTCTACCACCAAACTCATCTCGAACTCTGATTGCATATGGTAACAAAACTAGTTACATTATCGTCAAGAAACCCTTAAAAGATGATATCATCCACGTATATTTGAGCTACAATGAGTTTTTGCCCAGTTCGATGAATGAATAAAGTTCTGTCAGAACCTCCACAAACATATCCCTACTTTTGCAGATACTCGATTAATCGTTCATACCAAGCACGTGGAGCTTGTTTAAGGCCATACAGTGCTTTGTTTAATTTATACACATGCTGTGGAAAAGTCGGATCAATGAATCCTTTAGGCTGACATACATACACTTTTCAGATAAATACCCATTTAAAAATGCACTTTTGACATCCATCTGATACAGTTTGATCCGTTGTATGCACGCAATGATAAGCAGTAAGCAAATAGCTTTAAGCCTGGCAACAGGAGCAAAGGTCTCATCAAAATCTACTCCCTCAACCAGAGTATACCCTTGAGCAGCGAGACACGCTTTGTTTCAGACAATCACTCTAAGCTCATCAGTTTTATTCTTAAAGATCCACTTTGTACAAATAACATTCACACCCGTTGGCTGAAGAACTAAATCTTAAACCTTATTTCTCTGAAACTGGAGTAACTCCTCCTGGATTGCACTTATCCAAAACTCATCTTGAAGAGCTTCATTGACAGTCCTAGGTTAAATAGATGAAATGTAACATATGTTGGCAATCATTTTGGCACAATCAATTTGGTCCTTCTTTCTGGTGATGATACCGCTTTGAATATCGCCAATGATACTGCTGGAAGCATGCTTCTTAGAAATATGTAGGGGAGGTCCAGATGGAATCACCATTTACTCTTGAGAGGACTCAACCTGTTCAGCGTTGCTTGTCATCTCAGTTTCATCAGACCCAGTTTGACTGACAGAGTTCATTTCAGGAGGTAGTGTCAAGCTTTGAATAACTACGGTTTCCTCATGAACTTGTTCAAGAAATATTTTCCACTTCATCGTGTATTACCACATTGATAGACTTCATTACCATTTGAGTCCGTTGATTATACACTCTGAATGCTCTACTATTTGAAGAGTATCCCAAGAAAATTCCTTTATCAGCTTTAGCGTCAAGTTTTCTGTGATATTCTCTATCTGTAAGAATGTAACAGAAACTGCCAAAAATGTGAAAATATTTTACATTTAGTTTCTTTCCTTTCCAAAGTTCATATAGAGTCACAACTGCTCCTGTTCGAATGGTTACTCTATTATGAATATGACAAGCCGTATTCATTGCTTCAACCTAGAACTTTAGCGGCATTTCTTTAGCATGAAGCATAACACGAGCCATTTCTTGCAGTGTACAATTTTTACATTCCACAACCCCATTCTATTATAGAGACAGTGGAGCAGAATACTCATGAGTGATCCCTTCGCTGTCATAAAAATCATCTAACTCTTAATTTTCAAATTCTATGCCATAATCACTTCTAATTCTGACTATGTCCAGTCCCTTTTCTCGTTACAAGTTCTGACACACATTCATACACACCTTGGCAGTCTCAGACTTACTTTTCAAAAATTTAATCCACGTGAACCATGAATAATCATCAACACAGATAAACACATATCTCTTTTTACCTAAGCTCTCAGTTTGCATTGGCCCCATGAGATCCATATGAAGAAGTCCAAGAATCCTACAGGTATAACATTCACTAACTTTTTTATGAGAAGTTCGAATTTGTTTACCTTGCTGGCAATCACCGCACAAAAGTTGCTATTTGACATTTAACATTGGTATTCCTTTTATTGCCTCATGTTTGAGGACCTTCCCCAACGTACTAAGACTGATGTGTCCTAGCTTCTTGTGCCATTGGTTAGTCAGACTTTCTCTTGACATACTACATTTCTCTTCTTGATTTGAGTTCCAGTGATAACAGTTATCTGCCTGTCGAACTCCTGTCATGATTTCAACATTTCTATCATCGGTTACAATGCATCATTCAGAATAGAAGTAGACCTTGTATCCTTGATCACAGAGCTGACTTATACTTATCAGGTTTACTGTAAGCCCTTTAACATAACGCACATTGTTTAGCCTGGGGAAATGATCTCTGTTGATGTTTCAATTGGCCAAATTTTGCCTTTGGCTCCATCGCATAAAGTTACAAATCCTGACGAATATTCAGTCATGGTTGAAAAGTATGACATGTTTCCTATCACATGTCTTGAGCATCCACTATCAAAAAACCAATCTTCTTGACATACTTGTACAGAAGTAAACCTACATTTCCTTTCTCTGTCTGTGATTTTCTCCTCCACACTTGTTTGATTTTTGATCTTGACTCTAACTACTTCTTTCTCCATTCCTGCTTGACATTTGTCACTTTACCAGCACACCATGCAAGTAACTTTGACCCAAAGATTTTTGTCCACTTCCTGCTTCTGACCTCATTTTTCATCATGTAGCAGGTGGACTTTATGTGCTCTGTCTTTCCACACAAATAACATATTCTTCCTTAAGGAGTTGAGTGTACCTTTCTAGCCACTAGTGTCACTGCCAGTCCTGCTGTTCAGGATATCGTGCAGGAACAAAAACCAGTTTGTTTTCTCCATTCTTTTTCTGAACTTCACTATCATACCCCAGTCCTTACTTAGATGAGTAACTTCTGACCATTGATAAAATCTGGTTCAGATCATTCGTTCCTGAGTTTAGCATTTTTACAGATTTTTTAAGTTGTTCATAGTCTACTTGTGCTTCTTTCAATCTGAGTTTTAAATTTGAGATGACGGTCAACAATCTCTAATTTTCCTCCAATAGGTTCTGAATTCTATCTTTCTAAACTGCTCGAGCTTCTGTATCTTCCTTCCATTTCAATATCATGGTGCTATAATTCATATCCTCATTCTCTTTTTTATCTGACTAAGAGGTCAATTTTTTCTTATCTGCTGAGGCAATGCTGATAAACGCATTCACATTCTCTTCCTCATTAGTATCTGTATCCGTCTCTTCATCTGACAAGGTAGCTGCAAAACTTTTCTTTTGTTTCTCCTGTCTCCTCAGATATGTTGGACATTCCGTTTGATAGTGACCATGTCCTCCACACTCTCTACATTTAAACTGACGATTTTCTCTGTTGCATGATCGTTTTACCTCTCTATTGTTGACTCTTTTAGGCTCTCACACACTTGGCATGTCTACCTCTCTTCTTCTGAAGTTTTGAGTGTGTTTATTACTCGAGCCTCCATGACTGCTAGAATTATTAAACTTTTTAATAACGTTAGAGAACTGCTTAGTCAACATTGCTATGAAATCATTCATTGACTTACAAGGAGCTTTTCCCTTTTCGAAACCTGTCTCGTCTTGCTTGGTAGGAAACGCAATGCTTTTACCTTTGACTTCTACTAGTTCAGCGAGCGAGATCTCAAACGTAAGCAATGAACCAATTTGCTCATTAAGCGAGAGGGTAGTTACATCATGAGCTTCTTCTATTGCAATCACTTTCATGTTAAATCTCCTTGGTAAAGAATGCAACACTTTTCTTACCAATCTTGCTTCAAGGATGCCCTCACCTAGATTAAAGGTATCATTAGCTATTTCTAATACACGAACATTATATTCTGTAATAGTTTCCTCTTCCATCACTCTCAAAGATTCAAATTTTGACGTTAGTAACAATAATCGAGATGTCTTGACCTTAGACGTTCCTTCAAAAGAAACTTCCAATTTCTTCCATGCTTCTTTAGCAGTAGCACAAGAACTGATGAGTTTGAACATATTCAGATCGACCCTGTTCTTCAACATCAATCCAATCTTCCTCAGGTTTTGGTACAAATTTTCCATCTACAGTCACCATGGGTGGAGTCCATCCAGCAATCACCACTTTCCAAACCTTCACATCCAATGATTTTAGATACAAGATCATTCGAGTTTTCCAATAAGAATAATTATTTCCATCTAACACGGGTGGTCTTGAGGCAACGGTCACTTCTCTGGCTGCTTCCATTTGTATCGCACTAGCTTGATACCAATTGAAAAAATGAAAGTAGTAAATACCTTTTAGTTATGCCATTAGCATTAAACTATACGTATAGTTAGAGCACATAAAGAATAATGAGACAGTGCACTTTGATAACCCAGTTTGACCAATATGCCTACATCTGTGGAGCTTTCTGGCTCAGGTGAGGAATTTCATTATAGATTATAGATAAGTAGCTTATTAGGGTAAGTTATATATGAATAGTTATAACAAAACTAAACAAAAACTTCAGGCTCCCCCTGCACAATACATAATCTCGTTTATGATTGACTCAGACTCCCCCTGAATGTCAGAATTGTTACTACAACTCCATCAATCTTCATATTGACATGTTTCTTAGACAGGCATCAGCTCCCCCTGATGTTCAGAATTGAATCTCCAATTCTCCCATCTTCATGTCAACAAACTCCTGAAAGTTGTACGAGCAGTCACATACTGAACACGTAACGAATGGTGATAAGCTTTTCAGTATTATAAAAACAAATCCATTCACCTGTTGTTGCTGTTTGTTCACCCTATCAAATTGTTTCATCATACACCAACAACAACCACAATTGACTTCTACTGCTTTGTATTTACCTTCAACACTCACCTTATCTTTCTGTTACAAAATATCCTTCTTCCACAAATTAAGGAACAATATCTATGAAGATTCCTTTAGGATAGGAACAACCAAACAAATTTATTTATTACGAATTAAAGAATTAGTTGCCAAAATATCCTAACACAAATCTTTCCTCTAAACATGCTAATATTTGATTACTGAAAATATTCATCATATATTTGATGTTAAATAGTTAGTTGTTAGTTGTTAGTTAGTTCATTTGTAGAGCTTCTGTTTCTGTTTTTTAATGTCTGTTGTTCTGGTTTTATTTTTTTTACTTAGGTTTATTTTGTGCTTTCATTATTTTTTTGTTAGCTAAAAATAGGGATCCTTAGTTTATAACAGGTGTTATTAAAAAAATAATTAAAACAAGAATTTTCCAAGACCGTGTTCAAGAAAATTTGATTTACATTACTCTTTTCTTTTCATGTTGAACTGATGCCAAATGTGTGTTTTGAAAATGAGACAATAATTTCTTTATAATTATAGAGAGGGACAAGTAAATAAGGAAAATGCTTTGATTCAAAAGATGGAAGCAAATGGTTGTACATCTTTCAATTGCAATTACTTTTAATAGTGTAGTTTACTTACGTTTATAGATCCTTTCACTTTGATTTTTTGATACTCGTTATTGGAGTTTTAGGAGGATCATATTAGTCAATAGCACATTAGCTTGCATGGAACATATAATTATGTTCTCTTAGTTATTAAATCTATCTTTATGTTCTTCACTCTTCATTGTTTGCTGATTTAGTATACCAAATATGTGATTGATTGTTGATGTAATCAAATACGCAATTTGACAATCATTGCATCTAAATTTGAGTGTTGGATTGACACTTTTGTCTAGTTGGAAGACGAGTTTTTGCGCTCTTCTTATGGTTGTGATGTGGTTTTTTGGGTTTTAATTGGGTTTTTATATAGATTGTTTAAGTAGAAACGAAAATTCTCTGTTTATCAAGTGAATGAAAGTACAATTTTGTTACAATGAGATTTTGCTTCACTTAATGCCAATGGTTGTACTTGGAGTTTGGTACTTGGTGAGTGGAGTTTTTTTAGCTAATTATTCTCTGATAGTGAATACTTGTGGGTATGTTTCTCTTGCATCTCCCTTCTTTTCATCTTTTGATTTCTCGCGATCAATAGTTATGGGTATGTTTCTCTTCCAAAATCATTTAATAGCCTCCTTTGTATTGTCACTGTTATTGTAATCTATGGTGGCATATATGTGTTTAGGGATTTTCAAGAACGTTGCTACATTTGTGAATGCAAGACTAGTGAAACAGAATGAGCAACACTATGAATAAGAAATTGAGGACATGGAAATAACAATTATGTAAGATTATTTTTTTCTACACTTTTGTAATTCATATCCAATTGTCTATGTATAAGTTGAGGTTTTGTGTGCTTTGGATTTAGTTATACTTCAAGTTCAAGACATAACCTCTTATCTCCTCTTTTGCTTGCAGCTTAGATGAATCATGATTCAATGTTGATCAAAATTCAAAATTACTTAGAAAAAAAAGTTATATATGTTCTAGGCTGCTAGTGAATTTTTACCTTTGATAGATGTGGTGAGTATTAACTTTCTGGCCTAATAACATATGAGTAAGGAGGGAGTTGAAGAATGGGCAGAGGAGTTTCAATGTAAAATGGGACCATTTCTGATTAGTTACCTTGGTTTTTCTTTAGGCAGGAATCACCAAAGAAAAGCCTTTTGGCATCAGTTTATTGATAGGCCCAAGGGTAAGTGGATGGCTTTGATAGATAGACATAATGATAGATTGTAAAAAGAGGCCTATAGTTATAATTGTTGAGATAATGATAGTGAAGTTTGGAATGTAGGCTATTTTTTACAGAATTAATTAATTGGATGGCTTTGGTAGATACAAATGATGCAATGCATCTGGGGGAAGGAATGGATGAGATTTTATGATCGTTAGAGGGATCTAGAAGTGTAGAGGCTAATTTATTTATAGCTTAGTCATTTTTGTTGTTTATTGAGAAGTCTCTTGTTCTTTTAATGGTTACATTGAGAAATTTCCATGCCTGGTCGTACTTATATTTGAAAATTGATAACTAGTCGTACTTATATTTGAGAATTGATAACTAGTGAGACTTTCTTAGCTAGGTTCGTATAAAATTATAAAGTTGACTGAGACATTTATGAATTATCAGGTATTGGTTTCACTAGAAGAAATTTGGTCTTTAATGTCAGGTGGAAAAAATGAAAAATGAGCTTTAATGTCATTTTTCAAAAGGCGGATGTTACCTTTTGAAAAATGACAGTAAAGCCCTTTTTTTATTTTGTAAAGCGTTAATGGTTTCTCTCTCTTACTTTACTCTTTTATCTCCAAACCATGCCATTTTCCTTCTCCAAATCAATTTCTTTTCTTCTCTTCTTAATCTCATATCACTAACCCCTAGATCTATTCTTCCAAACAGCCGTCGCAAGAAAATAATACAAATGTGTACCCTTATGATCATTTTCTTGTGAAGATTTCTCCGAACCATAAACCATGAAGAAACATGGGAAATTGCCAAAAATAGGCTAAAAATGGGGTAGAAAATAAAAAATAGGATCTGTTTTGAAAAAGTTGAGATTTAGGACAAATTTGGAGTGAAATGTCCAAAATACCCCCATCCCTTTTCTTTTCTTTTC
>JBBPDI010000003.1:18238037-18255325 GCA_037974545.1 Cucumis variabilis
GTTCAAGTTTACTCAAAAAATAGCCTCGAGACTTAGTTTATTGGATTTAAGATTATAAAATTTAATTTCTCAATAACTACTTTATTGAACAGAATATGATTACAAACTACGAGTTTTAGGACAAAAATTCCAACAATATATACACTCAAGCTCAATCTCTTTCTTCTCTGTTTCTGGAGTTTTCTTCTCCCTAGCAGTTCTTTCATCTTGTTGTTCCACACTTTGAACTTTCTCTTATCCTTTTTCTAAAAAATTCTCACTCATTTCCTTCTATATTCTTCGACTCCATTTTCCTTGATTTTTAGCTCTATTTATAGTGGCCTTCTCGCATAAAGGTCACTTGCAACACTTTACACCTGTCTCCTTATCTCTTGGAAAACCAAACTTCTTTAAATCACTTGATCCTTTTTATCTCCTCGGAAAGCTACAAGCCTTTATTTCTCTTCTTAGGGTTGTCTAATCTTGTCAACAGGACACTTAAAGCTTCATAAACATAAGTGCTTCTTCTTGCATCACTATGTCAAACGCCTAACTCTCGACATCCCATATAGGGCTCTTCTTGCCACTTGTCCTTGTCGCGTTGCTTACACATGCGCAATATAACTTATACAGGTATTTCTCTTTGCATCACCTTTTTCCTTCTTTTGCACTCTTCCTGGCACACTACACTCCACCTGAGTGATTTCTCCACGATGATTTTCCTCAATTGGACCTTCTTCTTTGGGGTCAGGTCGTGTACACATACTCCTTCATTGTATGGTCCTTGTTGCATTAGTGATATGCAATCAAAGCCTTACACATATACCTCCTCCCCCACTACCACAACAAAAGTTACAAACATGTCATAAGGCCTACATAATGAACCACTCTTTCAAACTACAAAGAAGCAAGACAAACTAGCTAACTACACTAAAATGTTCATACTTGGCTACCATAACTACAGGATAGTCATACAACAATAAAATTAAATTCCTAACTCCATTAACCCTCAAGGTTTTTATAACGTACCTAGCTGTCTAAAAGTCCACTTTCTTGCCTTTGTTGTGTAGCAAGCTATCTCGTGGTGTTAGTCAATTGATCTTGGAAGCTCAAAATTTTTTACTTCAACATGACATTTTCCCTCTTTAAATTGGTCACCTTCGTCTGAAGCCTTTCATACTTATCCCCAATATCTTTCTTAATCACATAGGTCGATGTACATGTTCCTACATTGGGGGTTTCCTTTCATCCAAGACCTTTAGTATGCTTGAACATTTTCCTAAAACCCAATCACAAATAATTTCCTTCGGTGCTGGTTCATATCCATCTTCTGATGATTTTCTCATCTCCTCTTGCATTGCAAACTATATTTATAATGATTTAGATGTTAAATATTATATACAAGGGTTAGTATAAAATTATAAACATATCATACAATATAACTTACATATGATTCTTTGGCCGACTCATTTACCCACTCATCCTTCTCTAAGAAATGTGTTTTGTAAAACAGCTCCACTTGGCCTAGTTTTTCACCTTTATTGATCATCTATAATTCAAACATAATAAAAAAAATTTAGATGCAAAGAAAATGAATAAAATAATCATGAATTTGTTTTCTATCATACCAATTCATTCTACAGTTAAACTTTTTCCCTACACAAAATTTGTAGTTTATTAGTCAAATCAATTTGTGAGCACAATATATATGTACAACAAACATATAAAAATTAACTTCCATTCAGGGGTCTTTTGATGATAAAAAAGAACCTCCTAATCTTCTTTTTTCAATAACCTGTTCGGTCAACTTTCATGAGCACCAATAGGATTCTTGAACGAACAATTATGCTTATATAGCTTTGATCTATATTCTCTAAATGAGGTTTATATTTGCTGATGTTATGTACTTATTGATGACCATCAATGACAAATACACAACAAAATGGGTCTACACATTCAATAAAAGTTTAGACAAGTATGAGTTTGAAATTGGCACAATAAATTTTTAGGTAGGTATGAAATTAGCAATGACAATACTTACTTGTAGATGAGCTTTTATTATGGCAATGGCATCACTAGGCACATCCTTCCACTTAGAACAACGCACTGAAATGGTATCTCAAGTCACTGTCCCAATGGTGTTGCTAAACTTTGTAGCAAAAATGCTAATAGGTTTTCTAACCTTCTCATCAATTGTAATTGGGATTTTTCCATGTTGTTGTACATACATGTCTACACTAATGTTTGTACTATGCCCAAGCTCACACTTCTTATTTGTTCCTAATGCACGTATGGTGTCTGCTTCTATAGAAGGACCAGTAGCTAAAGTGTTAACTTCTCGAACTAGTTCATCAAGTAAATGATCCTTAGGTTTGTCCCACCATAATCCTACAATCACACATATTATGAACATATATATCAAACAAAATTATAAAACAAAAAATTAAACTAGTTTTCAAACAATTATTCATTATCTTGATCATCAGAGTCTAGATATTGATTTAATCCAGAACTCTTCTCTGTAGGTGCTTCCACATTTTCAAACTCATCATTTATAAAATCTTCGTCCTCTGAATATGGTATACTTTGATTGGATTGTTATGGATGAATTGGACGTCCTATAATAGTAGGATAAACGTAATTCTGACATAATATTGTATCCTGGATAGATACATCTACCTCAATTCTTTCTTCTATTTCTAACAACTCTAATTCATCATTTATCAGTCATACAAGAAACAAAACTATGATAAGATGTTATCTTTGAACTATTGTTTAATACATACCAATACGTCATTTGTTTCTCACTTTCTATTAGCATCTTCAAAATTGACCCTCCTAAGAGTCTTACATTTTGCCTAAATACATCAAAATCTCTAAAACTTAGACTCTCATGGATTAAGTCATTGTTACGTGCATCCCAATTGAATCTTGTTTCTATTCCACATAGATGCATGAAACAAAAAGAAAGGGATTCATTCATGATAAAACCTTCTACTATTGAACCCTCAGGACAAGCTTTGTTTCTAACGTATTATTTCAAGGTTCGCAAGCTTCTCTTTATAGGGTACATCAAACTATACCTAACTGGACCAATGATCTTTGTTTCATATGGCAAGTGAAAAGCGAGATGAGCCATTAGTTTCAACTTGTTTGTCCTTATGCCATTGCATTTCAGAAGCAATGTGTTTTGAAGAAAACAATTGTTTCAACCTCGATAACAATGAAAAATGACATTAAATCTTGTTTGGAATATTTTTGCTCTTCCTATATGTTATTTTGTATCGAGACTCACCACACACTAGATAACTTTGACAATTAGAATATCTTTTCCAAAATAAAACACATTCATACTTGCAAGCATGCACACAATCATATTCTAGTTCTAAGTAATGTGGTTTTCTCTAAACTTCATAAAAAGAACTAGATATACATGTATCAATTGACAATGTATCTTTCAAAATATTTAGTAATATACCAAAGGATTTGTTACTCCAAATATTGAGAACCTTCACATGCATCAATTTGACCAAAAAGTTGAAAGGGAAAAATTTGGTACAACCGAAGTTTAACAGATTACTCGCTTCATCCATCAACTCTTAAAAAATGTTTATAATATACCTTTGTTAGTGTTTTCATGCACCTCATCTCCAAAATCTTCTTCATCCTTATCATATGCCCTTTTTCTCATTGGTCCTTGAAAATCATTAAAAAGGTTGAACAACTAATTGTCATCATTCTCAATAGTAGGGATGTTCCTTTAATCTATCATCTACTAATCCATCATCAATTAATGGAGCTAAAGGAGTCATGACTCTTTCAAATTGAGCTAAGTTTGTTGGCTCTCCATGATAAATCCATTGACTATATGAAAGAGATATTCCATTAGCAAATAAATGTCGTTGCACTCCATCTAATGTTAAACACATTGAATTTTGACAATTTTTACACGGGCATATCTTGTTTGTCCTCCTCTATTTATATAACACTTTGCCACTTCCATGAATTGTGCAACTCCATCAATATACTCTTTTGAGAATCTATCTCTAAGCTTAATTCAATCCTTATTTGTCATTGATGCAAAATGAATAAATTTTAATCTATAGTAGTTAGGGCAAAAAGTTAGTGAAACTTTTTTTCACAAACGTAAGGATACCGTTAGTAAGGTCATATAATGGTGCCTAAGAACTAAATTGAAATTATTACTTTTAACACAAATGCCAACCAAGATCACCCAACTAATATTGTTCATTGTCTATTAAGAACGACAATGGGTTCACTATATTCAAAATATTTCTACTAATTAATTCCAAATCAAAAGAGAAATAATCAACCAAGATCACCCAATTCATATTATGTAACAAACAACACCAAGGGCATGCTTGAAATTCAAATTCAACACAAATCACCATACTCATATTACAAGTCTATGACTACCATAACTATAGGATAGTCATAGCAATTCACACATATAATACTTATTAGATTTCATATAATGTCAAAGATTGTCATACTCATATCCAAAAATCGCTTCCAAAATTAAGCCTTATTAGATTTTATATAATAATATGTACAAAATCTAATATGTATTATGATGTTTGTTATTATAAGAAAACAAGACTAAAGAAAAGAAGAAGAAAAACTACATGATATAGAAACACTATAAAACTTCACTTTTGGCCATCAAAAACACTTTCTTACAACTCCCAATTTTCCATATGGATCTTTCTCTGTGTACTTCAAGCTTTAATCAATTTCTCCATCAATTGTGCATTGTCTCTAAAAACTAAATATGACGTTCTTTTTTTTAAAACATTAAATTAGATGTTGGTTGTGCATCAACTTATAACAAATCAAACTATCAAAATAAAAAAAATTATTTTTAATTAACATAGTAGTAAAGTTACTAAAATAAATAAATGAACATAATAATCACACTAATCAAATTTCAAGTCCTTGCCTATAAAGAACGTGATAATAAATATTCAACGTCACTTAAATTTTGGTTTCAAACTATTTTAGAACGAATTAGACAACAAGAATATGTTAAATTTTTATTTCAAATCAATAGAATGAGGGTTTAAGATTTACCAAACTTATTGAAAATAAAAGATTTACCAAACTTCGACGAGCGTGCGAAGGGATAACAGTGACAACGATTGCGTCAAGAAGACAAAGTTGGGAACGACTAGGGGAGCTACTATGGCGAGAAGGGGAGTCAGGGACATGGAGGAAAAATCGTAGGGGAGGCGGTTGTGTGTAGCAACTGTGGGAGAAAAGGGGAAATTATGGGTTGTGCGCGATTGTGGGAGAAGGAAGAGAAATCATATGGGGGAGGAGGGGGGAATTGGGAAAATTAAAATTAGTTTTTTTTTTTGTTTGAATAAAAAAAACTTTATGCCGATATTTTTTTGCGTTGGCATAAATATGTAAAAAGATGTATGGGTTTTTTGTTTTAAAAATTTATTCTGACGTTTTTTGCATCGACATATGTATAAATATTTTATCATCATAAATATAAAAAAAAAATATATGGAATTTTTATTTGACACTTATACCGACGTTTTTTTTTTGTGTCGTCATATATGTATATACTTTGCGTTGGTATAAATATGTAAAAAAAAAGTATGGGTTTTTCATTTCTAAAACCTATGCCAACGTTTTTTACGTTGTCATTTGTATAAATCTTGTATCAACACAAATATGTATAAAAATGTATTAGTTTTTCTTTTTAAAAACGTAGGTCAATGTTGTTTGGGTCGCCATATGCACAAATTGTTGGAAATGGTAGACATGCGCAGCGGAATAAAGATTAAATTTTACTCTAATTACAACTAAACACTTTAGTGATTAACATGCATTACAACCCTTAAATGAAAAAAAAATAGGGTTAATAGAAAAACTCGCATTTGATGCTTTTCTATTATTGTAATCTTCTCACGTGCTCTTCACGATCTTCTCACAAAATCAAAACTGGGACTACTACTAGTGTTGACCCATTATCCTTCAGACTTAGAAACGAGTTTTGTAGAAAATATTATGATTAAAACCCTTTTTTTAAAAAAAAAAGCAAATGAAATATGTATGATTTCAAATTTTAGAAAAATGTGAAACTTTGTTTTAAAAAATATAATAATTTACACACTTTGACTTTCTGGATAAGATATGCAAAAAAAATAAATAAATAAAATAAAATAAAATGATATTGTGTTGGTATCAACTCTTAGAAGGGAAATACCCTCAAACTTATTCTAATGTTATTTAAGAAATAACAAAATAATTAATCTCAGCGAGGATTTTTCATGTGCCTGCACAAAAGTCGAAACCCCTCGAAGGTCAACACTACTCCATCCTCAATTCTAGTCCTATAAGGTTGTAGCCCGGGTAGAGGACTTGTGAGTGTGTGTAAATGCATTATGACATAAAAAACTGTACCAATAACATAGTACAAAATATTACATATGAATTAAATAAAAAACAAATGATTAAGTGAACTAATAGATTATAATATAGTAAGAATAAAAGATAAAAATGTACTGGCTCGACTCTCATCGTTCCCTAGTGGAGTTGTCAAGCTGTCGCGACACGGAGCGGTCAACCTCCTCGTTTATTTAATTTCAATAAATAAATAGTTTTGGAGTCGTCACGAACCATAATAAAGTGTGATTGATCACCCAAAGAAAAAAATAAAAAAAATGATCTGCGTAAATTCATAAGATTTAAGTTCGGGAGTCAGTTTTATGTAGGAAATGTGTTAGCACCCTACAACACCCATAAAATGATTACCTAATTTTATATTTTAAACTCAATTAAAGGGGTTCACGGAACAATGTTTTTTTATTTAGTTTTTTTTATAAAATGTCCCATGGTTATCAATTCATATCGAAGAAAATAAAACCTAAGTATGAATTGATAATTATGGATGGCATAGGAGCCATTAGAAAAATAAAGTTTATTTTTGTTTTAAAAGATTTTTTTTATTTATTCACCTTAAGAATATTAAGATATCAAAATTTAATATTTTAATCTCTATCATAGGTGTCTAATAAGAAATTTCATTTATCTAAGAATTAATAAATTCATAAAAAAAAACACTACTCAGTCTCATTTTAAATATGAAATGTGTATAATTTTAAAAACAATCTATTAATTAAATTTCAAATGGAGAAATTTCATGTATTGATGGAATTTAAATAATAAAATTCATAAAAAAAATACTTTTTCTCCAAATTAGATTTTTATATTTAAATTGAAAAATAAATAATAATAATGACAAAACATTGTGAAGTTTGAGAAATACATGTAAAATAAGGTAATAAGTTGAGATAAATAATACAGAGAGATAAAATAAATAGAAAGATAACAAGGTCCAAAAATATGCAAGATGTAGGATACAAAATAATTAATTAATATAGACTAGCATGATATCAGGTCAAATAATTAATTAATGCACAATGTAGGATGCCAAATAGATAATTAATTAACGTAGGATGTAAATAATTCGAATGAATAATTAACACATACCAAATGATATTAGCACAGGATGCCAAATGGATGTCAAATCAATAATTATTTTGTCAAATGAATAATTAACACAAGATGTCAAATGGGTGCCAAATAATTAAAAGGATGCAAATGGATATCAAATAATTAAAGTGGACCAATGCAAATAATTAATGCAAGATGCAAATAAATAACACTGTAGCCAAATAGATGCCAAATAATTATGGCAGGATGCTGATTAATTAATAATGAGTTAATATAGGATGTAAATAATTCAAATGAACACAAGAGTAATTAACTAGATGCAAATAGTTAACTCAGAATGCAAGTTGCCAAAAATTAAAAAAAAATGGGTGTTGTCAAATCCATGATGTTAATTAATTAACAGGCAAAATGGGTGCTATCAAATAATTAAAGCAAGGATGCCTAATAATTAAAGCGGGATCACATGATGCTAATTAATTAATGCAGACTCAAATAATTAACTCAAAATGCGATGCCAAATAATAAAAAAATATATGATTAATTATGCCAAATGGAAAATGGGTGTTCCAAATAAATCAAATAATTCAAATGCATAATTAACACAGTATGTCATGGATAATTATTAACACAAGATTTCAAATGGATACTAAATATTATACAGTAGACGAAGCGGATGCCAAATAATTATAATTAATAGGCCAAATGGGTGCCAAATATTAACGCAAATGCAAGAATGTAAATAATTCAAATGAATAATTATTAATTAATACAGCAAATAAAGAATTAACACAGAGGCCAAATGGGTGCCAAATAATTATCGCGATGAATCATTAGCCATTAAATTGACTTAAATTTAAAAAAAATAAAAATAAATAAAAATAAAAACTTACCTAGCAAACAGGCTTACTTCTTTCTTAATCCTCTCAAATTCTTCCAAATCACCAGCAAATGAAAATACATTTCCTTTAAAAATCTCTCCCTCCATAAAAAATCTCCTCTTTTTATAGGACAAGGTTGATTGTTTTAGATTAGTAAGTGAAATGGAGTGAACACTACGGTGAAAAAGTGTGAGAGTGTAAGAAAGTGAGAGAGTGGAAAAGTATGAGTGTGGTGACAAAGGAAAACAAAATTAGGGGATGGTTGAGAAAAATAAGGAGGGAAACAACTTTCTATTTTTATTTTTTAAAAATTTTGTTTTTGTTTTTGTTTTCTGTTTTTTAAAACATAAATTTAAGATTTAAGATTTAAAATTCAAATTCAAATTCTTTTGTATAAAAAAAACATAAATAAATAAACAAATGAAAAAAATGCAAGACAAAATATAGTATCTACAATGCATTTGTTTGAAACGGTATGAAAACTTTAGGAAGAGATTGTAAGATAAAGCTAACTTGATTAGCCTCATTGATGGGTCCACCATTCACATCAGCGATGTTGAAGTGTATCATCATGTCTAGGACATATTCTCTAACAGAGGTTTTCTCCTTCATTCGTTTTGTGTAAATATGCTTAATTGCCTCATGACTTAGGGAGTATGATGGTTGTCCAAACATTTCCTTTAACGAGTCCATGATTTCTTTAGTCGTGGCTAAGGACTCATGTTTCTTTGCCAAAACATCAGTCATGTTGGCAAGACTGTAGACACGAGTTTTCTCATTAGCTTTGACCCAACGATCATATACTTCTCGAACAATTCGCATTTGGAGTCGAGATTTGAGGATATTCCTCAGTTAAGACGAATCTTATATCATCAATTACTTGTATTGTGTTCAATTGAGATTTCCACGTGGCGTAATTGTCGCTATTAAGTTTCTCAGAAGCTAGAAGTTGAAATATAGAGTTATTCATGCTGAAAAGATAAACATATTCATTTAAAAACTACAATTACTAAAGAAGTCAATCTAGTTTCGCAAATACTAATAATGTACTCATGATTATAAAGTTTTGCAACGATATTTAAAATGTTTATAATGACCCCCACCAAAGGGTAGTCGATTATTCCTCCTTTGAACCAAGACAATCTTGACCAAATGCTACTCCTGAATATCTCATATTCTTATAGCATTTAGTTATGGCTATTTCGATCGAAAATATATTAACATCTTAGTAATTTTTGTAAGTGTAACCCTCCATTTTCGAATCTCAAAGATTTGAATCATTATGCTCCCGAAGGAGAAAGTCAACATGAAAACTAATCAAGAAGACCCTATCCACATTTAGACTTTAGGGTGTTCCAAATCCTATAACACAACCCTCTGAAGGAAATACCGCTCCAGGGCAAACAAGCTGACGCATTATAGGAATAACACGGTGTGACCTAATGAAAGAGACCATGGGATGTGTTGTTACATATACCTCACCCACTTACTATGAACTACTTCCCCTATTCACCTTGATATTGATCCATGCAAACACTCTTCGAAGGGAGTCCGCTCCTATGCACGACTCAAAGCCTTGCATGGACCTCACGGTGTGAACTATTAGGGACACTAGAGTTAAAAGTACACTACTCTGTAGTTAAAGTGTTCAGTAATGGTTTTAAGGGTATTTAACTACTTTAGGATTTTATTTAGGCTAACTTAAACAAATCCTAAGTTTAGAGAAAACATTGGAGCATAACCATTATATCAGATTTTAACCTACGATGACTAGGTCATAAACTAGTTTTATTACCTCACATCTCTCACACATACTTATAAAGTTAACTTAACTAGGCTCAAGAATTGATTAAGATCTCCAGGTAGGAGGTGTTCCGTAAACTGTCAACTTAAGAACCTTCAAACCTTAGTCATCTTATCTGACTTGTTGGCAAGATCTAATCAGATGAGCCTCTTATAACCAGTTTTATAAGATATCGACCTAATTCTACAAATAAGGTAGATATTTTTAACATAGGTGAGCATGCAAGTTATCTTTGTTATAGATTTTTTCAAAAAAAATCTAATTCATTTTATAACACTTATAAAAGAACTAGGATAAACTACAAACAAACAACAACTAAGCATTATATAACAATTATATAAAAAAAATTAATTAATATGGATTTTAATTTATTTAACTTTTAATTAAATCATATTTAGTTAAGTTAAATAAACCATTAATTAATTAATTTTATTAAATCACATTTAATCAAAATTAATTTAATTAATTAATCGTATTAATTAATTTTCATATTAATTAATCAACATGCATACTATATATTATAACACTTATAACATACTTTCAATTCATGAACATGTTAACCTATGGTGGGATTTTAAATCTATATGGCATACTTTATGAACATACATTTTTAATTAAAACATACATCACATGCATAATTAATTAAACATCCTAAAATGGACTGGTTTTGGCTCTTAAATTAAGCTAAGGACTAAATTATTACAATAATAATTTGATGAAGTACATTAGAGCTGTCGAAAATCTCGAACCAACTGGAAAACCACCAAAATTACACTAAACCAGCCCAAAAACACATCAGGCACACAGGATTCAGACGAACTGGGTCAGACGCGAAGCGAATCGAAAAAACACATGGGTCGTGTGCGAAGTGGCCGAGATGGATGCATGAGGCAGGTCGGGTCGAATGCAGGTTAGTAAGGGAGATGCGTGTCGCGTGAAGGATGGACGATGATTGGGTCGGTGCGGGTAAAAAACGGACATGCGGGTTCGTGACGACCCGAGTGAGGTGCGTGCAAGCTTGGGTCATGGGTTGCGTGCAAAGCGAGCTGGACAGACGCAAGGCAGGCAGGCAGGCCGAATGCAGATCTTGGGTCAAGGTTGGAGCATCAAACGGGTCGAGAAGCGGGTTGGCGGTTAGGTTTTTGGGTCTGAAGCCTTCTTCTCGAGTCTGTCCTCCATTTTTCTTAAGCTTTTACCTTTTCTCTCACCTGGTATTACATCCTAATATCAACTCTAATGACCCATAAAAATTATAGACCCTTTTCAATAATAAATTAAGCCACAAAAATGGCTAATTACAATCATTATTACAAACAATAAGCTTAATTTAATATTTCAAAACCATAATATATTCATTTTAGTTCAACACACAATTTATCTAATAAATTGACAAAATCCACCATATGCAATTGAGTAAAATTAAGCATGCTCTGATACCACGTGTTGGAAATGGTAGGCATGCACAGCGGAATAAAGATCGAATTTTACTCTAATTACAACTGAACACTTTAGTGATTAACATGCATTACAACCCTTAAATGAAAAAAATAGGGTTAATAGAAAAACTCACCTTTGATGTTTTTATATTATTGTAATCTTCTCACGTGCTCTTCACGATCTCCTTACAAAATCAAAATTAGGACTACTACTAGTGTTGACTCGTTATTCCACGAACTTAAAACCGAGTTGTAAGACTCAAACGGTGGAGAAAATAGAGAGAGATGAATTTAGAAGGACGAACTTGTGGCGAGAAAAAAGAGTTTTGTTTTTAATTTTGCAATTCCAAATCACAAAATAAAAATTACCAAAGTCTCATTTTACATTTGCAATGCACTCTTTTTATAAGCAAACTACATGCAAAAATTGCATGTAGTGAGCTTCCATTCTCTACACTTGGCATATCACCATGTAGGTGTCTCATATGCATGCATTTGTTAATTACATGCAATGATCTTCCAAGGGTAATATGGTAATTTGACATTTAAAAAGTCAAAAGTCAACATTTTGACTTTTTACCATTTTATCCGTCTTGACTAATTTCAACTTTTCGAGTATGAATCCACATTTATTTTTCCAAAATTCAAATCACATTTGAATATAAAGTCAGTCAAAGTTTGAATTTTCAAAGTCAAAAGTCAACATTTTGACTTTTTACATCTTTGACTTTTTTCATCAATTCTGAGCTTCCATACATGAATCCATATTTGTTGGTTTCTCTCTCTTTACCTAATTTTGAACAATTCAAATTATTCCATCATAATGTTTTAAGTTGATTCCTTATGAGCTAGCAGGAGAATTTAATGAATCTATAGATCATGGACTCTAATGATTCGAGATTAATTGGCTAAACTCTTTTAAATCGAGTTAAACAACCTTTATTAACTAACGGGTCATTTCACTAAAGTCTCGTAATTGCACTCCCCTCACTATAGATACATTTGTGTCCATGTGATACAACCATGATAAGTAAGTTAATCATTCACAGGTTGTTCATAACCTCGACTGGGTCAAAGTACCGTTTTACCCCCGAGATTATATCTTTCACCTTAAGTCCCATTGACCCACTATTAAACATTTGGTTTAAGGTCTAACCTTTAAACTGAATCCCTCTCGGGCCAATGAGAGGGTGATGCCCCTTGTTCAAGACTTGGATTCAGTACTTAAGGAAACAACTTATTTGTTAACCTTAAAACAAGTAGGAGGAAATTCCATTTTGCACCCTATGTCCCTAGCTATCCACCCAGTCTTACCCTTGAAATGGGAGGCTTATTAGGTTAGCACCATTTAGCTTCCCTCACCTATGCAAATCTAAGGATAATTCCGTATAAATAGAAGTTCATAGTTAACTCAGGATTAAGATTAAGTTAAATTGGATATCTATAAACGAAATAGTCGGTTTTATTAAAGTCGACGGTGTTATAACCTAAAAGTGACTATTTTTATGGTTCTAGTCTTATGTAAACTTTTTACATAGGATGCCTCCACTTCCATGTCTCTACATGAATGATTTAGGATCACATCGTTTGTACTAACTACAAAGCGGGCCGCATCCATAATGTCCCTAGAATAAGGTGTCCAACCGTATTCATATACTATAGACTATTTAGGCTATATACTCGAACTTAATCCACATTTATATCTCTACATAAAGTTTAAGTTTACTCAATTATAGCCTCGGGTCTTTAGTTTATTGGCTTTAAAATTATAGTATCAATAATGACTTTATTGAATAGAATATGATTACAAATCACAAGTTTTAGGACATAAATTCCAACACAAATCTTACGTTGATATAAATATGCATAAAAAATGTATGAATTTCTAAAATTTTGCCAACGAATTAAATTTTCAGAATAAATACTTTTTTGCCTGCATAAAATAAGATTTTATAGTGCAAGAATATCGAAGAAGATAAAAGAATTGAGGAGAATAATGAGATTTCAATAAACTATGTCATGACAGAAAAAAAATGAAATCGAAGTAATGAAGTTGTTGATAACATTTTTACGTATAATGTTGTTCTTAATATTATATTTTAAAATAGGGATCTTGAACCAAAATATGTTCACAAATGTTGACTGAGAAATGATTGGCTTTTATGGAAAGAAACAATTGAGGCATAATTAAATTCACTTTTAAAATGTCAAGTTTTTGGACCAGTAATCTAAACACCAGAAAGTGTTGAACCTATGAGATATAAATGGGTATTTCTGAAAAAAAAAATAAAAATAATGAAATCATAAGATATAAAACAATATTAGTTGCACATAGTTTTTCATAAAAACCTAGTATTAATTATGATAAGATATATTCTTCGGTACAATCACAACATTAAGATTTTTAATTGGTCTGACTGCATGTGTATACAAAAATCTAGATATCTATGTAGTCACAATATATTTATATGGATCTCTTAATAATGATATTTATATGAAAGTCTAAGAAAAATTAAGATACTTGATGCATATAAATCAAGTTCCAAGGAACTATATTCAGTAAAGTTATAGAGATCACTATATGGATTGAAAAAATTTGGATGAATGTAGTATAATCGTCTGCGTGTGGATATTTGTTGAAAGAAGAACATTAATATAATCAAATATGTCCTTGTATTTTTATACAAAAATCACAGTCAGGATGTGCTATTGCAACTATAATGTTGATAAATTAAATATAATTGGAATTCTTGAAGAGTTTTCAAAGACAATAGAATATCTTAAGAAAGAACTTGAGATAAAAATCTCATAAAAACAACAAAAAAAAAATCCTTGTTGACTTGCAAATTAAGTATTTAGCAGATGAGATAGTTGTTCATTAATCAACTTGTACATTTAATTTTTTAATATATTTATATAAATAAAGCACATTTATTAAACATTTCAATGCAAGTCTGTTCTTTAGATATGAAGAAAGATATATTTCGACCTCGAGATGATAATGAAAATTTTTTGGTCTAGAAGAAATACCATATCTTAATGCAATTGGTGCACTTATGTATCTTATTAATAATACAATACCATATATTACATTTTCAATACATTTATTAGCTAGATACAGTTTACCTCCAACAAAAGACATTAGAATGGAATTAAGCATGTACCTCGTTATCTTCAAGGAACAATTGATAGGAATTTATTTTATTCAAATAAATCAAATTTTGTTTTAGTTGATTTTGCATATTCTAGATATTTATCTGGTCCACTCAAAGCTAGATCTCAAACAAATTATTTATTCACATGTAAAGGAAATGCTATATTATGACAATCAGTGAAACAAACAATAACAATCACCTCCTCAAATCATGTTGAAATTCTTGCAATGCACAAAGCAAGTCGAAAATGTTTATGGCTAAGATCAATGACTTGACACATTTGTGGAACATGTGACTTGTCTTCTAGTAAAAATCTTCAAACGATACTATACGAAGACAACACGACATAGGTAACTCAAATAAAAAATATATACTAAAAGAGATAGAACAAAGGATATTTCACCAAAGCTTCTCTATACTCATGATCTTGAAGAAAATGACGACATCACAGTACAATAAATTTGTTTGAAGGATAACCTGACAGACGTACAACTTGGTTTTAAACAAGATATCTCATCATAATGAAACCCTAAGTCAATTTTGCATAACATGGACTTGACAACTATGGATTGGTCAGACAAGATTGTACATTTGGTAGTGCGATGACAATCTCATAGAAGATTTATTGCGATAGAAGCTTTGATTCAGTAATTTGATAGGGATGTAACTCAAGAATACAACCACCAACATAATAATATTAAGAGACTCTACATTACTGAATTGAGCAGTTGTGGATCATTTGATACATATTTAAATATTGTATAGTTACTTTAAATAATATACTAAATTAAATATTTTCTATTTTTTTACACTTCACAGAGATCGAACAACAGTAGACTTTGTGATGTTGCAAATGATCCCTAACATGTCTTTGATATATAGATGCAATAATTACTGAGATGTACATGGAGAAGATACATTATATGTATGATGTACATATTGTACCTCTACCAATTCATAGGTGTAACACCCCAAACGCTAAGGTAAATTCTTTTAATCAAATTTCTTTATTTCAAGGTTTAAATGTTGGTTGGGTGTTATTTATTCCATTAACTTGTAAGAGGATAGCTTCTTTTATAGTTGGAAAGGAAAAGAAGAGGAAGGGAAAATTATTGGGGAATAATAATAATAATCTTGTATTATTATTAATAATTGTAATTATGTTAGTAATTTTATTATAAAAAAAAATTTTTTTGCCCTTCTTCTTCTTCTTCCTCCCGCAGCCCCCCTCAAATTTTCTTCTTCTTCTGCCCTAACTAAAGTCATTGGCCGCCATTCCCTCCTCCCTCTCCGTCTTCGTACTCCAACCTCTGTTGCGAGAGACTTGACGCCATGCGCGACCACTTGCATCTCTGCTCCATCAGATCTATGCTGATCTAAAGCTGAACCGTCACGGGTTCGTTTGGCCTCGTCCGCACATAGCCGCCGTCCTGATTTAACTCCCTATCTCCATTCAGCAAGCGTCGTTGTGCGACCTTCCATCTCTGCCCAGATCTCTCCGTTCGACATCGTC
Source organism: Cucumis variabilis (assembly GCA_037974545.1). Classification (NCBI taxonomy): domain Eukaryota; kingdom Viridiplantae; phylum Streptophyta; class Magnoliopsida; order Cucurbitales; family Cucurbitaceae; genus Cucumis; species Cucumis variabilis. Next base: position 18,254,291 of record JBBPDI010000003.1, read on the forward strand.
CGCATCAGTCTCTGGTGAATCCAACTGCCACATCTGTTTATTGGCCGAGAGTGAGGTAGCGCGTGTTGCTTCTCCAAGTTGATTTGCCATCATTTGGTTTACCCGATCCTATCGTTAGATTTGGTAGCTATTGCACTTATTTTACTGTGATTGGTTGAAGTTATAGAGGGAAATTTGGTTAATTGATTTGTTGACTGTTGTTCAATCTAGGTTGAGGGTAGCGCTTGACTGCCTTTGGATCCACAATGACTTTTGGCTTAGTTTGGAACTCGAATCGTTAGCATTGGATAAGTCACAGTTATCATGGTTTGTGGGTTGAATGAAGAAGCAAACTTGAGAAAAATATACTGAGTTTTATCATTTTGTTTAGGTTCATTTTTGTGGGCGCTAGTGCGATTAAAGTGCTTAGAGTAAAGTGAGGTAAGGGGCTTTCTACTGGACTCATTGTAGTCTCGCATGTGATGAACTGAAATGTTAAAACTGGAATGAGAAAGAAGGATGATTGTGATTGATACCTTTGAATGTATACTTATTGTTTCTTGTGTGTTGTGTTCAACTGGAATATATATATATATATATATGTGTGTGTGTGTGTGTGTGTATATATATATATATATATATATATATGTATGTATGTATTGCTGCATGTGGACTAGCACTTGGATTAAATTGTGGTGTGTGACTGAATAGATAATTATTCATATACGGTTGACGAATGACTGAAACTTGATGATAATGCTTATAGGGGGTAGATTTCTTGTCTTGACTAAGTGTATGAAACTGTATCAAGAATGTGATCTTTGGAACTGAGGAGATAGTGTGGTTGTACTCTTGTAGACTGGGAGTGAGGTTGTGACTATTAAATGGTTGACTGTTGTATTGACAAATTTTGACTGGCTCTGAGCTAAACTAGAATAAGATGGCTGTTAGGAGTTATGTGATAAAAATGTTTGACTGAATTGAGGTAGACTATTAAGATGAAAGATTGGACTGAGGGGAAAAATTATTGGTTATCCTATTGGGTAGTACCTTACA
>JBBPDI010000003.1:18309981-18325654 GCA_037974545.1 Cucumis variabilis
TGGTATACAGGCCATCCCATAATCCTTAATGGGTTTTATTGGTGATTATATTTTTAATGATCTTTTTCATCTATTTTATTTGATGTTTTGATTTTCATTTTGTTGTGTGAACTGAGAGCTTGAAATTTGTAGGCCGGATGATGATGAACCTTGTCTGTCATTCATTAGATGATGAACATGTTAAATATTTATGTGCTTTATTATATGTATGAAAATTAATTTATAATCTACTCAAAATATAAATATGGAGAAAAAAAAAACTATTAATGAAAATTGGCAAGAGAAAGGGAATGGAATTGGTTGGAAGAAAGGGAAGGGGAAATCGGTATCTCAAATCTATGTGATGGTGACATGGCGACAAAGCCAGGGATTCTGATTCCTCTTCCTTTTTAACTTCCAACATCCCCCTCTTTCTTCTTAATTCCAAATTTGTCCTCTTACAAACATTCATGTTCCACACTTAAGTCCACGTTTCCCCGTCAATTTCAAACGCTTAAAATTATTCTTAAACGCACCCCTCATAATTCATTAATTTAATATTACTAAAACTCCTACTTATTTTAGAATTATTAGAGTGGTTATAACTATTTTAAAATTACTTTCAAACATACTCCAAGTTTCATAACTTAAGTTTGAAAAATTGAGTTGAATGGTTTAGGTATCTAAATTTAGAAAAATTATGTGAAATTGTTGATGCCAAACTTAGAGAGAGTAAGCTAAGTTAACAAAATTAAAATAAAACTAAACAAAAAAGAAAGAAAGAAGAAAAAAAACTAGATGAAATCAAAGGTTCAATTCAACTATTTATAGAATAAAGTTCATCTTGATATCCTAATTGATATGAAAACGCCACCAATTGGAATTATAAACTCTTTTGATATGAGTAATAATTTGTGGAAGTATAAGTTATTGTTCTTCTTTATTTAAGAGAAATAGAGAAAACTAGTAAGAAACACGTCAAACACACTTGAAAATAGGCATGCTTATTATGCATTCACATGTCTACATTGTCTTGATTTTTGGATATTCTAACGTCCTCGTGTTTTTATTGCATGATTTCATAAAAGCTCAGAATAATTAGGCTAAAGCAATTTCTATGAATTCTCAATGCACACTGAGATACAATGCTATGAAAAAATGTTAAAGAGAAAAACCACTTGAAGCATAGAAAGAATGCTAAGAGGTGCCCATAACATATAGTACTATAGACCATTGCCTAGAGAGGAACTAATTAGCATTGGGAATCAAATGTCACTCATCATTTTTTAATCATGGTTCAGACCCGTAAAGTTTAAAAATAGCTACTGAAGAACACAAAGATGATGAGTGGCAAAAGCTAGCCTATAAATGTCCTCGATGAAGAAAATAAAAACACACACACAGGGTATAGAAGCCAAAGTTCTACTCAGCAAGTTCTTAAACAACTTTATTCTCCATTCCTTCCCATGCCCAAAAACTTTTACAGATCTCAATATTTAGTTATCATTTCGTTGTGTTGTTTTACATTTACATTTCATTGCATGCAGTGGTTTTACTAGTTTAATTTGACATTGTAACAAATTCATTTTATCAATATGATCATTTCGAGTTTCATTATATGTCACACCCTCTTTCAAATCACCTCTTCTCTTGGTCCGATAGACGGTATGAAGCCAACAGATATTGTTCTCTACTCAACAGTAACTACTGACCTTAAACTCTAATACCTTTACTTGAATAACTTACATAAGCAAAACACAACTCTAAAGGAACAAGTATTAAAAGAACTAAAGTAGAACTCGATCATATTATAAAAAACATAAAGATAGGTTTACATAGACTTTTAAATACAAACTGTATAGTCTCCTTAATCCAAAAAACTTACAACCTGCTTTAATTCTATTTTAAGTATATTTACAAGACTATATGTACACACCAACGCAAAATGACTAAACAATATATTGAAGAAAAAAACACGACCCTCTAGTGGTGTGACAGCAGCTTATTAGACTCTAGGAACACGATCTCTACCTGAAAAATAGGAAAATAATTTGTAAAGTGTGAGCTAAAAAACTCAATGAGTGACTAGGTTTAAAACAAACGTTATATAAAACTTTAAGCCATAAACTCAGCAAAGATTTTAATAATTCAATTTAATAAACATTTTAAAACAGCCTCACTAGTTTTTCCTCGTCTATAGCCTAAGAATTCAAATCCTCAGGAGATGCCAGAGCTAAATCAATACCAAATCCTAAGTGTAGCCATGGTAGCAGAGTAAGATCAATACTATCGAAATAAGCTTAGAGATGGGCATCCCCAACTCAACCTTAGAGATAGGCGTTCTCTTATCATATCCTCATAGATAGGTGTCCTTATCTCAAAATTCCTCTATGCCTAATGTTCTATCACATAGGGATATAGAGATAACTTGGTATAAACTAAAACATACTTTAAATCTTAAACTTTTATTTAAACAATAATTCAGCATGTTTAAGAAATCTCTTGCACTTAGCAAACCTTAAAATCATAAATCATCCTTTTCATTAGATTATAAGTAAAATATGTGTCTTCACGTGGATAATACATCTAGCAAACAAGATGAACCATAAAATCCACTAAAAATTGCTTTTTCCATAAAAAAAATGATATTTGATTTTCTCCCTAAATCTTAGTCAATAGTCAAAATTCAATTTGAAATTGGTAGTCAGCATTTTAACTTTTAAATCCATTTGACCTAGTCAACAATTTTGACATTTTCTAACCATGTTTTACCTCTTTAATTTAAATAAAAATTAATTCAAAAAATTAATTTAAAAATTTAACTAATTTGATTTGTTATCCAACACTACAAGAAATCAAGGTTCTCCTGATGCATGAAAGGATGTCAGAAAAAGGAACATCGAGAGACAGGTGTTCCACCAACTATTATTCTCTACGTCGGTGAAATTGATTGCTCCCGATGTCGTGCTTACGCTTTCAGCTAAAGGTCGATCGATCCTGATGCAACTTACATAAATGCTGGAGAGGGCGTAAGAATTAAATATGTATTTCCTTTTTCCTGACAAAAGATTGAGAAACGTCAGAAAGTGTGTTGAGGAAAAGGAAATATATTATTTAATTGTTACATTTTTCCCGACGCCATGTAGCAAACATTATAAATGTGGCTTATATTTCTGACGTATTTAGCAACAACGTCGGAGGAAAGGAAACAGTTAAATAAGATGTTTCCTTTCCCTTGAAACACCTTCAATAACGTCGGGATATTGGTTAATTATTCTAGATGCTATTAGTAATGCATCAATTTTAATGGCCAACAATACTGACGCATTACTAATGGCGTTAGAACTGGGCACTTCTCCCGACGTTTTTCATATGCATTGGGAGTGCACTTATAAGTAGCACTCTCTTAGTTTTGTAAATCACAGAACTAAAAGAGGAAGAAAGAAAACGAGAGAGATTGAGAAGAAGAAAAGTGTAGTCCGTTCGTTGTGTCGCTGTCACTCATCGTCGTTCGTTGTCGTTCCCTTGTTGTTGTTTGTTGTCGTCTCCCACCGTCGCTCCTAACTCTGATAAGTAGTTTAGTTTCTGTTTTGGTTTTAGGATTAATTTAATTTAGGTTTAGTTTTTGTTTTAGGATTAGTTTAGTTTAGGTTAGTTTTTGTTTCAAATTAGTTTTAGGATTTAGGTTTGAATTAGTTTTATGATTTAGTTTTTAAATACGTTATAGGATTTAGTTTTGGAATACGTTTTAGGATTGAATTTGAATTTTATGTGTTTTATGGATTTGAGAATTAATTTTAAATTTAAGAATTAATTTAGATTATTGGTGTTTGCATTGAAAATTTGAGAAGGGGTTGAATTGAAAATTTGAGGGGGTGGGGTTGAATTGAAAATTAAAGGTGTAGTATTGAATTTGAGGAAGGGGGTGTAACGATTTCAATATTTGTCTTTGTGAGAGCTGTTATTGTTTTATAATTTCTGTAATTTGTGGTTGAGATTTGTTTTGTCTATCCTGTAGTTATAGCAACCTTTAGTTCAAACTTAGTTGTTCTTTATTTCTTAGTAGTTTTGTTTGTTGGAATTGTTAGGTAGCTTGTAAATATTGGAGTAATTTGTTGTTGATTTATTATGGCTATCCTGTAGCTATGATAGTCTATTCAATGCAAACTTAGTTTAGAATTTGTTAGTAGTTCTGAGGGTTTGAAGCTGTGTTTGGTAGCTTGTAAAGTATGTTCGAAGTGGTAGGTAGGCTGTAAATATTTAAGTTATTTGTGGTTCGTTTGTTTTGGCTATCCTACAGTTATGGTCGCCTTTGTAGTTTAAACTTAGTTTTACTAAAAAGTTTGAGAAATTGGACATAGCTTATTCATGGAGTAAGTTTAGGCTGGAGAGAAGGAATATACGACTAATCAAACATATTTATGTTTAAGTCTTTAACAATGGACAAGGGTTGGATGAAACTTTGGAATAAGTTCTCGATTGAGTATAGAGAGGATACATGTCCTAATTTTTAGAGATTGCCAAGATTCACGTCAATGATTGGTTGATTTGTTCTCTAGTTTGAACAAGATATAAATGTTACTTGGGACTTAGTCTTAATAATCTAACATCTATGTAATGCAACTATAATACATCACTAAGTAGGTTCACTGCACGTAATGTGCTCGCCATGTCTTTCTATATTGTGTGGTTCATTCTAAGCGATATGTAATTGGTCCTGATCATAGCCTAAAGTGCTCACTATGCACCTCTTTATCGCGTGAAGCCTAAGTCATCATTGAATCCAAGTTTTTCTACTGCTTGTCCAAGTGCAAGCGAAACAACAAGTTTACTTGGGTGATTAAGGGTCGAACACAGGAAATTGTTTCAAGATACTAGTTCTAGGGTGTTACTCAACTGTCAGGCGTTATGATGTTTGCAATAAAAGAATATATATAGAATAAAACTAAAGTTATTTACACTCATCTAGAAACTCATGCACTGGGGGGGGGGGTGGTAAAGTATGATAAAACAGAAGATTAAGTGAACTAACTTGCATGCAAGAGAAATGTGAAGGAATGTCTACACACTATTAGCTAACTAAGCAATGCTAGAACTTCGATGTGATATAACTTGCGTAATTAGCTTATGATTAACGCAACCTTCTCTCGAAGTGTTTAGACGCCACACTTGTTCACCTTTCAGGATACAAATGACTGTGCTTGATTAGGCAAGATATATCTAGAAGACTTAACTTATAACACTTTTATAATTACTCGTTTAAGGACAACAACCTCTTAGTTCCTAATATCTACAATTGTTCGTCTTTTAGCATACAAATGTTGGAAGTTATCTCACTAAGGTGGGGTTTTTACCAAACTTCTTGAACGCATTAGTTTTATCCTTGTTACTTGCCCTTTCGGATAGTTGACAATTGGCACTGGCCAAGTGATGAATATAGCTCAACTAATGCAATAAGTTGCATAAGCTAGACTCCTTATCGAAAACTTACCACAAACATAACGTCTAATAACATATTAACAAGTGAAAGGTCAAGAAATGATGGATCAAAAGGGTATAAACATGTAATATATATATAAAGAATGTAGGTATTAGGCCATTGTACACTATGAACAACATATGTTACAAAGAAATGCAAAAATGAAAGGAAAGAAGAGTGAATTGAAAAAAAAGTTAGGAAAAACGGGCGATGACTCTTCTCCTCTGAAAATCTAAGCTTTAGTGTTACACTCTGATAAGAAAAGATGAAAAGTGCTATGCACCCAGTGGCTACGCTAATCTTTGCCATTGGCTCTCTATGTTTTTTCCCATATAGACCCTATTTTTGCCTCTTGCCCCTTCATGCGTCTTTTGTGTGACGGTTTATTCAGACGTCGCTCTCTCTTGTCTTGGTGAAAATGAAATGCTTTTATAGGCAATTTTAGGAAGAAAACTTATGTTCCTCTAATCTTGTCAGTGCCATTTTCAGTCCTAGGAAGTCACATCATTTCAACTACTATTCCTGTCTTGTAGTGAGTTTTTCTCGCGCACTGACATGGTTCCTCCCCTAGAGGTGTTAGCTGCCAGGTGAGTTTCCATCGCGTGACCTATGAGCGAGGTGTCCTCTGCAATTTGCTCCTTTCTTGTCCACTTATCCTGCATGTAAACATGGTAATCGTGTAAAATAGGCATGATGCTTATGTAAGTTACATTTCTAAATACTTATGTGTTTATAACATAAGTTACACATTCTGATAATCTTTTTATGCATTTTATTGAAAGGAGAGCAAAGAACACAAACTAATTTATGTGAAAACTCGAGTATCGAGAGAAAGCCATGATTTTTATTGTTATTATTTTTTTATCAATAATACAATAGGTACAAGGAAGAATAAATTGAGTATACAAGGAAATAAAAAAGGAAAAAATTTAGAAAATAAGGAAAATATTCTCATAATCTTTCCATAAATACTCTAGGATTCTAACAAGGAAAATTTTTAGAAAATAAGGAAAGGATTCCAACACTCCCTCTCAAGTTGGAACAAATATCAATGAGGTCCAACTTGCTAAAACAAAAGTCGAAGTTTGGTCTGAGAAGGCCTTTGGTAAGAACATCAGCAACCTGTTGACTCGAAGCGATGTACAGAATGCATATGCTCCCACTGTAAAGGCTTTCTTTGATGAAATGTCGATCAATCTCAACATGTTTAGTTCTATCATGTTTTGAACAGGGTTGTTACCAATACTAATAGCAGCTTTATTATCACAAAAAAGCTTCAATGGTGTCTCACATTCCTGATGAAGATCTAACATGACTTTCTAAAGCCAAATTTTCTCACATATTCTTAAACTCATAGCTCTGTATTCGGCATCAGCACTGCTCCTTACCACAACACTTTGCTTCTTACTCCTCCCAGTTATCAAATTGCCTCAAACAAAGGTACAATAGTCGGAGGTAAACTTTTTGCAACAAATCTTGCCCAATCTGAGTCAGTATATACCTCAATGGTTTTTCTATCTGTTTTTCTACACATCAACCCTTTACCAGGTGTTAATTTTAAATATCTCAAAATTCGGTTGATAGCTTTCATGTGTTCCTCATAAGGAGCCTGCATAAACTGGCTGACAACACTCACAACAAAAAAAATATCAGGACGAGTATGAGATAAGTAAATTAATTTACCCACGAGGCACTAATATTGTTCTTTATCAACTGAAACTTGATCACTAGAGTTTCCTAGTTTACAATTGAATTCAATAGGAGTGTCAGAGGGACGACATCCCAACATACCTATCTCGGTTAGCAAATCAAGGGTGTATTTTGTTTGAGACACGCAGATATCTTCTTTAGATCTGGCCACCTCCATTCAAAGAAAATATTTTAGATTTCCCAAATCCTTGATTTCAAATTCATCATCCATTCTCTATTATAATTGATTGATTTCTATCTGATCATCTCCAATCAAAACAATGTCGTCCACATAAACTATTAGAACAACAATCTTTCTTGTCTTGGAAACCTTTGTAAATAAAGTATGATCAGAGTGTCCCTGACTATACCCTTAGGATTTGACAAAAGTAGTGAATCTGTTAAACCATGCTCTAGGAGACTGTTTTAGACCATATAGGGATTTCTCAAGTTTACACACTTGCTGACCAAACTGGACTTCAAATCTAGGTGGGGGGCTCATGTAAACTTCCTCTATAAGGTCTCCATACAAAAAAGCATTCTTAACATCCAACTGGTATAAAGGCCAATCTTTGTTCACAGCAACAGATAGCAGAACTGTAACAGTATTCAACTTAGCAACTCGAGAAAAAGTTCTTAATAGTCAATACCATAGGTTTGAATAAATCCCTTTGCCACTAACCTTGTCTTGTGTCTGTCAAGTGTTCCATATGCTTTGTATTTAAGAGTGAACACCCATTTGCATGCCACAGACATGTGTCCCTTGAGTAGAGCACAAATGGGAAACATCAAGAATGAGACAAATGGAGGGATAAGATTCTTTGAGGCAATCTAACGATGTCGGGAAGTGAAGGACATGAGAAGGCATGAGGTTTATAAGATGAGCGACAGTAAGAATGACATCACCCTAAGGATAGGAAGGAAGAAAGGTGGACAACATAAGGAAACAAGCAATTTCCAAAAGGTAATAATTTTTTCGTTCGACGACTCCATTTTATTGGGGGGTGTAAGCATAGGAACTTTGGTGAACAATACCTTTAGAGGATAAGAACTCGTTAAGAGAGTGGTTTTGAAACTCACGACCATTATCACATTGTAGGATTGCAATCTTTGTATTAAATTACGTTTCTATGGTGTGATGGAAGTCCTAAAATGTGAAGGTAACTTTGGATTTGTCGAAGATTAGGAAAATCCAAGTAAGATGAGTAAGGTCATTAATCAAGGTCACAAACCATCGTTTCCTAGAGGTGGTACTGACCTTGGATGGTCCCCAAACATCACTATGGACAAGGATAAAAGGTTGGGTTAGCTTATAGGGTTGAGAGGGAAATGAGACTCGATGTTGTTTAGCTTGTATGCAAACATTACAAGATAAGGAAGAAACATCAACTTTGGAGAAAAGATGAGGAAATAGGTATGTCATATATTTAAAGTTGGGATGGTCTAAATGAAAATGTCACAACATAAGGTCTTTTTCAGAAGTGGTAAAGTAGGATGATAAAAGACTGGTTTTAGAAATGCTACTAGAGAAGGTATCATCATCAAGCAAGTAAAGACCCCTATTGTGTCGGGCAGTGCCAATCATACTCCCTGAGCTCAAGTCCTGAAAAGAAACACAATCAGGTAAGAATGTTGCTTTGTAGTTTAGTTCATGAGTAATCTTGCTAATCGACAGAAGATTATATGAAATTTATGGCACATGCAACATATTGTGTAATGAGAACCCGTCCAAAAGAGAAATCTTCCATTTTCTGGCAAAGGAAGCCAAGGAGTCATCAACAATTCTTATCTTCTCATTCACAACACATCAGAATGTAGGACACAAATTGTTCAAAGGAACCGATTAAATGATATGTGGCCCCTGAGTCAAAGATCCAAGGATTCTTACCATCAATACTAATGAGACTAAAGGACTAAGGTATACCTAACTGGACAATAGCTTCAAGTGTGGTTGGACTAGCATTCTCACTCACATAGGAAGAAGATAAAAGAGGGAACGAGGTTACCAAATTCATAGAATACATTGGTAGAGGAGTGTTGGATGTCGTCCCTAGGGTAGCCTTAATTGTTGTTATCTGTTGTTGAAGCCTTAATATTTTTCATGGAACATTGACGCTATCTTCTAGAGAACCATGTTTGGCGTAGAAGTAGGCTACACGATGGAAACGTAAAGTGTAAGGCTCCTCCAATTGTAATGAATGGGCATGGTATATTGGAACAACTAGATCAGTTGGAGGTTCCAGTTATGAGTAAACATTCTTCATTAAAAGATAAGAAAAGATAAGAAAAGAAAAAGAGTTCTTAATTGGAATAAGAGAAGTATTTCCTTCGAACTTTCTTACTAGTTGAGACTACTATTACGTTACAAACTTGATATAATGCATATTGAAAAGAATGTTTGTGACAACTTGGTTGGTACATTGAAGACAAAATCAAGGATACCATGAATGCTCGATTGGACCTACAATATTTAAAAATTAGAAAGGATTTACACCTGATAGAAGTCAGTCACAAATTGGTAAAGCCACATGCGAGTTACACGTTAACTAGCAGCAATGGAGTTGAGTTTTGCAAGTATCTGAAATTAGTTAAGTTTTCTGATAGATTCATTTATAATATTTCACGATGTATGAATGAAAAAGAAGGAAAAATATTAGGTCTCAAAATGCACGACTATCATGTTTTGCTACATCAACTTCTACCTATTGGTATTCAAGCATTCTTATCGAAAAATACCTACAACACTGTTACTAATCTGTATAGCGTTTTCATGATTTGTGTACTAGAACGATAAGAGTAAGTGATTTGGACAAATTGCAGGATGTATCATAATCATACTTTGCAAATTGGAAAGAATATTTCCACTTGTCTTTTTCAGCGTAATGGTACACCTTGTCGTTCACCTACCATATGAAACAAAGGTTGTTGGTTCGGTTCTTACAGTTGGATGTATCAAATTAAAAGAAGTCCACGCACTTTAAAATAGTTTGTTTTGAACAAAGTATGTCGTGAGTGGTCATTTACAGAAGCATATCTGATGAATTAATCAAGAACATTTTGTTCAAGATACCTAAGTGGGATTGAGACTCAATTCACTAATGATGAACAAAATGATGATAGCATTCAAGATGACGAGGTGATTAGTGAGTTTGAAGATTTCTTTCAGAAAGTACCACCATTGGGGGCATCAAGTGTTCAAACTCTATCCCAAGAAGAGAAACGCCTCTATCATTAGTACATTGTCAACAATGTAGATTAAATATCATAGTACCGCAAGTAAGCATTTCTAACTTTTGACTTCATTGGTTATTTTAATATCGTTATATAACATTTGTTGTTACAAATACTCATAATTATCGACTTTAGGAGACATTTGTGATTGATACGTCGACAAGTTCAAAGCGCTTCTGAATTGTACAAAAGACATCAACAACCATTTCCTGAATGGTTCAAAAATCAGGTATATAGTGTATATGAGTTTGATAACAATTAAGCAATAACATATATGGCAATTTTTTATGTAATCGTTGACACATGGATTTCAGGTTATAGAAATGCGTGAGAGAGAAAAAATTTCCACTGATTTTTTTCTTACTTGCGATGGGACTTTCAATTGACGTTTGGTCTTATAATGGATGCATTATTGAGGGGTTCATATTTTATACGGTAGAACGTGATTTCCGATGCACTACACAAAATAGTGGACTCTTGGTAATCTATAAAAGTAGTGGCAATGGAAGTGGCAACAATAATTTCTATGGTGTTTTGTATGAAGTGTTGTACGTTCAATATATGATGGGACAATGTGTTTGGCTATTTAAGTGTAGATAGTTTGACACTGACGACAATAAAAGTTATATGATGCATATGAAATTAGGGTACAAATCAATCAACACGTTTCGTTTTTAGTTCGCTGAGGAACTGGTCATTCTCGTGATACAAACACATAAAGTATTTTACATAGAGTATCCAAAAAATGGTATCAATTGGAGAGTTATTCAAGTGGTCTAGAATAAATGTACACGGGACGTACCCAAAGTAGAAAATGTTAAGAATGAGCAATTGAATGTACTGGAAATTGTTGTCAAACATCGTGTGGATGAGACAATTGAGGATGACACGTTGTGTAGACTCGACGTTGATCCTGAAGTGCTTGAAAGACCGGTTCATTCTAATGTCGCTGACAATTTTATAAATGATGATGATGAATAATTGTCACATCAAATCAAATCAAGTGATAACGAATGATAAGCAAGATTCACGTATCGACATATTTCATTTTCCACATTCAGTTTCATGTACTCATATTTGTTTAATTAATTTTGATTTTTATGTTTACAGTAGTATAACATCATTCCTGAGTCATTTTAAGAAGACATATGCTCTGTTTGTTAAGTTCAATGACGAGTTCAACAACACGAAAGGATCTTCCTCAATGGGAGACACTTCAGGTGAGTAGTACACTTTGATGTTAATTGCGAACAAATAGAGTAGTTTTAATTTGTTTCTGATAGTATTTTATTTTCTTCAACAAATATGCCTTAACCATCTTTGACTCCTAGAAGCCGTCAACATTCTTAAAACTTAGAGTAAGAGAGGTACATTCATAAGCATGGGAGGATTCTAATGACCATAGCCCCAAGAGCGGAGAAGCCAATATCTCCATATGCTTGAAGGTTCAGTAACACCATTGGTGTGTGTGTGAGGGATACATTTCTAATTTACTGCCTTAAATGGACTGATGTTTGACAAGAATACATTGAGGTGGACAAGGGCGCTCTACAGGTAACTTCAGTAATTAATTCATTTTTATTTTTAGACATACATAAGTATAAACCAAACTAATGTGTGGAGTTTTTTACTTTGTAGCCCTATTTCGTGCTTGATTTAAACGATCACGCACTTACTAGATTTATTGGATATCAAATGCTCACATCTTTCAAGGAGTTCAAGTGTAAACCCAAGATTTTACTCGGATTCTTTGCTATTTTCATATATTATAGAAAGTTGAATTTAAGTTGTTGAAGAAAAATGGGAAAGCTATTTTGGTTCAAGTTATTTTATTAATTTTGGAATTTAAAAAAAACAAAAAGAAAGGAAAAAGAAAAGGAAAGTGGAATTTTGTGTATATATTAGACACACATATTTAGGATTAAAAAAATATTAAGAGAAAAGTTTAGTTAAAAGAGATTTAAGAAAGTGGAAAAGAGTAGAGAGAGGGAGGGATCATGGCTCATTTTCTTTCTATTAGTCTTCTCCATCGCCAAGCAAGTTATTCATCAATTTTCAACAAAATTTTAGAGGGATCTTGAGGTAGAATTTGAGGAAGAAGAAGAAAAGGAAAAGACTGTGGATTAAGGTGAAAGAGATGAAGAATAACTTTAAGGAATAGACAGTCATGATAGAAGTTAGGTGTTCAGAGACATTCTCTCATTTTTCAGTCGGTTTGAACTACATCAAAGGAATTCAAAGGTGAGGTTTTTTTGTTTGAATTTTTTTTTCAATTTATAACAATTTTTTGGCAGGAAGCTTGAGCAAAATCTGATGTTAGATTAATGATGAAGAGGCATTTAGGTCACAGTTTAGTGTGAAAATTTGTGAAGTCTCTGGTGTTGTGAGTTTTTTAAATTGTTCAGAGGGAGTTAGAAGCTCTATTAGGTATAGTTGAAAAGCTTATTATATTTACTACAATGTTCATGAAGAAATTGTGAGCCAGATATTGCTAGAAGTAACCTTAATTGCAGGAACAAGTTAAAGGTTAAGAGAAGATCTAAATTTTGGACTACCTTTATTACAGGCGATTTCTGTAGTAATATGTTAGGAATTTTGTTTTCTTTCCTTCAAGTAAGTTGTAAAGACATTCAAAATGAAGAGTTGGATATTAAGAACATTAATTTTGGTCAAGTATTGAGAAAGTTATGAATATTTGAAGTTAGGTTGTTCAATTTGGAAAATTCTGGGAAAAATTGTGGAATGTTCTTTTATACCTAAGTTTAGAATTGATGAATGTCATCTTTTGTACGCCATCTTAAGTTTAATATAAACATACAAGACTATATAAGGTTTTGATACTCAGTTTTTATTGTTTGATAGGTGAAGAGAAAATAGGTCGAGTCTACACACAAAGAACTAGCCTAAGGCTGTGAGTGATAAAACAGATTTCAGAACAAATTTATAAACTATTATCTATGTTTATATTTCAATGCTGGAATCTGATTTTATAAATAGTATATGATTTCTATGAACGATTTCAAGCCATAGTTTCAAGATTTGGTTTCATGATAAAATTTATATGTGAGCATGTTATTATCGAGTTTTTGAAGAGTAGTTGAAACAATATCATTTTAAGTATTGTTTTTTTTTAGATTTTTAGTTTTCCACGAACAATTTGAGAAAGCTTGAGTTTTATGAAAGATAAAGACAACAGGCATGTTTTAATGTTTCAAATGACTTTCTGAGATTTCTGTTAATTACTTGACTGAGATGTTGAGCCCGAGGCTATATGGTATCGTGTGCACACATGTTAGATTCGTTGTTGACGTTAAGTGTAGTTCATAACATGATGTCATCGTGAGTGTTGAGCAAGCCCCACTATGACAAAGACGATGGAAGTGCTGGGTGGGCCCCACTACATCATAGAGCTAGTAAACGTTGGTTGTACTGAGCATGCCCTACACAACATAGATTTGTCATGTTAGTTAAAATGTTAAATATAGTTGATATGCCTTCCTAAATTTTAATGATGCACATGCTGGATATTTGAGAAAGTTGTTATTAGTACACGTTTATATTTAAGGTTTTGATTAAACAGATTTAAATGTGTAAGATTTTTCATGTGCTCTGATTTTTCAGATTTACGGTTTTGAATTTAGTCACTCATTGGGCTTATTAGCTCACGCTTTTAAAATGTTTTATACCACTTTCCAGGTAAAGATTGAACTCCCGATGTTTGATAGACTGCCTTGGTTTGCTGAAAGCTCCTATATCGTTAGCTAGTACGTGGTTGGAGTTGTACATAGAGTTTGGTTTGTTATGTTGTATACATCTCTATAAAATTTAGAAAAGTTACAATTTGTGTAAGCTCTGGGTGTTATGGTTGTGTAAACCTTAGTGGGATATTGTTTTGGTTATGCTGTTTTCATCAAGTTTATTTGCTAAGTAAGTTATTTCAAGGCAACACTTCATGTATGTCTATGAATTAGGTTCTGTTGTATTGTGTTGCATGTAATTAAGTAGTTTATATTAAAGATTAACATGTTTATCAGGTTCAAGAGTTATATAGAGTTGATAAGTATCGTTAGAGGAGAGCGATGTCAATCAGCTTCCTGTCGTCTTTCGGGCTAAGCTAGGAGGTAGTTCGAAAAGGGGAGTGACATTAGGGACGATTGCCATAGACATTTCAAAAGGTACAACGATCTTGAACAGGCACGTACCAGCCCACCACACAGATGGTAGGACATCTGGAAGATTGACACTTCCTATGCAATCACTATTTGAGTCGTGCATTTCAGGTGAGATTAACATATTGCAATGGTACATTATTTCAATTAATTTTTTGTATGCGTGTATAATGTTAACAAATATTTCTATGTAGGAGCAATCATGAACAAACAAAGGTGCTAGACAAAAGCAGCCTTATAATCATAGTACTAGGTCCAAGTCGTTTCTATAACGACAACATAAGCTCGCTGAAGAACGAGGTCAGCCAGTCAACCGTGTGAAGTTATTCAAAAAACGTATGCATGGAGTAGCTAGTTCGTTTTGTAAGCGGCCGTAGATGTGCATGTAAATTTATGCAATAATTTTTGTCTTAATTTATACTTATATTTATGCCTTCAGAACTAAATTACAAAATTTATTGCAGAATCAAATGTTGGAACTTCAGTCCCAGCCCTATTGGATTTTATGTCGTAAAACTCGTAGATAGTAAATATAATTTATTGATCTTATTTTTATAAAATGTTATTATTATTATTTCAATAAGCGTTATTGATTATATTATTAGTTTTGTCTTAGTAACCTAACTCCAATAAACTAACATTCTAAGTTGTTTGATGAGTCTTGAATAGTATGTAAAGACATACAAGGATTAATGTTCGAGATCAACTTAAAGAGTCTAATATTATAAGGATAAGGATAACACTATGGACATGACTCACTTTGTATTTGATAGAAGTACAAGGAACAAACTCGTTTCTATAGGTGACATGCAAGTAAGGGTATCCTATACAATGAATTTTCATAAGACTGGACCATGAAATAGTAACCACTAGATGTAACTCCGTTAAATAGTTAGGTTTCTATTTCATTAGGATGACTTAGGTAACTTAGTCTTAATCTTGAGTGTATTATGAACTCTAATTTGTATGGGATTGTCCTTTGATTTGAACAGGTGAGAGTGGCCAGATTACCGACTCAATATATGCTTATAATTTTGGGGACAAGACCGAGTGGGGAGCTGGAAACATAATCACACAAGATGGAATTCACTCCTTTCCTACTTTTGGAAAACATAATCACACAAAA
>JBBPDI010000003.1:18386783-18399829 GCA_037974545.1 Cucumis variabilis
CAATACTAATATGGGGATGTTATTTATTAATTCATGGATATTGTGTAAAATTTTTAACTACGAAATAATGGTCTCAGGTTTCTGGGACATTTTCAACCACAAAAGAATAAGCCTTCACTCTGGGAACTAGATTCAGATCAGCATTGTAATGTAGGGAGGAATGGGCGAATCCATGCGCAAGATGATGGAAGGTAAATCTTCTACCCAGAAATTGCCGGATATAAATTTTAACCTTTTTTTTTTTCTTTTTGAAAACTGTTGCGCAAATTTACTAATCACTGGTTGATTGTTTCCTTCTTTCTTTGTTCACTATATTTTGTGTTTGACTCAGTTATTTAATTATATAGATTAGGATATGATAGATGCTAGCATTGTCCATCACAGTGTATGCTGATAAACTATGAAATTTTGCTATAATTGTAAATATTTTCAGCAGTTTTATCATTTAAAACAATTTTCCTTTAATATATATGTTTTAGTTATTTTCATTATTGTAAAATGAAATAATACAAGGACATACCATAAATCAAACTTCAAAAGACCCCATTGAAGAAAGGGGTGTTAACTAAGGTGTTGCCTAAAGAGTAATTACAATAGATATTTGAAGCCAATGCCTAAAGAGTAATTACAATAGATCTTTGAAGTCAATGCCTAAAGAGAAACATGGAACCTCACCAAGTACAAAAATTCACAAGAATATGTGCTTGATTTATTATTTGAGACAAGAAAATTGGGAGTCAAGCCATGCAATACTTCAATGATGTCTTGTATACAACTTTTAAAAATGGAGAACCATTTAAGTATTGTGAGAGATATAGAAGACACTTTAGGAAGTTGAATTACCATACAGTAACACGTACAAACATAGCTTATATGGTGAGCATTGTGAGTCAGTTTATGACCTCACCCACAGGGAAACAATGGGATGCAGTACAAAACATACTATGTTACCTTAAAGCTTCACTTGGATGTGGGATCTTATATAACGATCATGGTCATACGAACATTGAATGTTTTTCCAGATGTTGATTAGGCTAGAGCCAACAAAGACAAATGATCAACTTTTGGGTATTGTGTTTTTGTTGCTGGCAATTTGGTTTCGTGGAAGAGTAAGAAGCAGAACGTAGTTTCTCGATCAAGCTTTGAGTCAGAATACAAAGCAATAACACAATCCGTATGTGAAATAATGTGGTTACGTCAGCTTTTGATTGAGTTGGGTTTTAATACTACAATTCTGGCTAAGTTGTGTGACAATCAAGCTGCTTTCCATATTGCATCTAACCCAGTATTTCATGAGCGTACCAAAAACATTGAAATTGATTGTTATTTTGTTTGGGAAAAATACAACAAGGTCTAGTGTCTACTGGACATGTGAAGTGGAGAACAATTAGTTGATATCTTCACAAAAGTTTTGAATTGGAGAACAATTAGTTGATATCTTTACAAAAGTTTTGAATGGAGTTCAAATTGAATACCATATAACCAACTGGACATGATATACATATATATGTGCTCCAACTAGGGAGTGTTATAGCACATATGCAAAAGCTTGTTAGTCTTTTGTGGTTTATTGTAATTTGCTAGTCTTTAGTTAGGGTTTCCATGTATGCCTATATATATTCAACTCTATTGTCTAGAATGAAGTAAGGAGTTTGCTTATATTATGCTCTCAGTATCACGTGGTATCAGAGCAACGTTCCCAGGGTTTTATCATATACAATTCTAGCTGCTACCATCTTTGTTTGATATTTGTCTTTGCTGACAGCCACTGTTAGCAGAGATAGACTATGATTTGCATAGTCCATCTCTTTAGTTTATGTTTGCTAGATCTACTCTATTGATCAGTTCCACTGGAACTTTGTCCTAAATCTCTGCCACCAATATTCGTCATCTGCCTTCCTTGCACATCAGATTCGCTAAATTCGTCGTTGCTTTTTTACTCTATGCTGCCACATTGTCTTGCTCGATTCTCCATTTGTGCCACCTAGACAGGTCTTAGACGTTCTTTGGTCGTGAATTCCAAATTGTCATACAAAGCTTCAATCCATTCGTCACTTGCACCGTCGGCCTTCATCTTGCTAGATTCGCGACAACACCTCATTGTCCAAATCTGTGACAACGCCTCATCGTCTAGATTTGCACCTGGTCTTCGTTGGCTCCTTTTTGTTCTATGGTTGTTGTTTTAACAGCCCCTTTGGTTCATTTTGTTTTTGGTTCGTTTAGTTACTATTGAAAGTAGAGACAAAGAACACACAAATTTACGTGAAAACCTGAGTACTGGGAGAAAAACCACGATATTTTCTCTTATTATTTTCTGATAAAATTTTTACAATAGGTACAATGAGGAGAATAAATTGAATAACAAGGGAATAAAAAAGGAAAATATTTAGGAATTAGAGTAAATCTTTCCATAAATACCCTAAGGGCCAAGCCCACTAATTCCAACTCTCCCCGTCAAGTTGGACATAAATATCAATGAGGCCCAACTTGCTAACACAAAAGTTGAAGTTTGGTCTGAGAAGCCCTTTGGTGAGAACATCAGCAACTTATTGGCTTGAAGGGATGTACGAAATGTATTTGCTCACACTATCAAGTCTTTCTTTGATGAAACGTCGATCAATCTCAACATGTTTCGTTCTATCATATTAAACGGGGTTGTTAGCAATACTAATACGGACTTTATTATCACAGAATAGCTTCAATGGTGTCTCACATTCCAGATGGAGATCAAATAAGACTTTTTGGAGCTAAATTTTCTCACATATTCCCAAACTCATGGCTCGGTATTCTATCTCAACACTACTTCTGGCTACAACACTTTGCTTCTTACTCCTCCAAGTTACAAAATTACCCCAAACAAAGGTACAATAACTGGAGGTAAACTTTCTGTCAACAACAGATTCTGCTTAGACCGAGTCAGTGTATGCCTTAATGGTCTTTCTATCTGTCTTTCTAAACATCAATCCTTTACCAGGTGTTATTTTTAAGTATCTCAAAATTCTGTTGACAGCTTTCATGTGTTCCTTATAGGGAGTTTGCATAAACTAGCTAACAACACTCACAACAAAGAAAATATCAGGACGAGTATGGGATAAGTAAATTAATTTACCTACAAGGCGCTGATATTGTTCTTTATCAACTGGAACTTGGTCATCAGAGTTTCCTAGTTTATAGTTGAATTCAATAAGAGTGTCAGCTAGACGACATCCCAACATGCCTGTCTCGGTTAGCAAATCAAGGGTGTTTTTTCTCTGAGACACATATATGCCTTCTTTAGTTATGGCCACCTCCATTCCAAAGAAATATTTTAGATTTCTAAAATCCTTGATTTCAAACTCAAACCCTATCTTTTTCTTTAGCTGAACGATCTCATCAGTATCATCCCCAGATAGCATAATGTCATTAACATAGACAATCAATACTGCACTTTTTCCTGCCTTGGAGACTTTGGTGAACAAGGTTGGATTGGAGTGCCCTTGATTGTACCCCTGAGACTTGGTAAAAGTGGAAGATCTGTCAAACCACGCTCTTGGTGATTGTTTCAACCCGTATAAGGACTTCCGAATCTTGCAAACTTGATTATTAAATTGAGTTTCAAATCCTGGAGGCGAACTCATATACACTTCCTTTTTAAGATCTTCATTCAAGAATGCATTCTTAACATCAAGTTGATATAGGGGCCAATCTTTATTCACTGCAACAGACAACAAAACTCTAATAGTGTTCAACTTTGCAACAGAAGATAAAGTCTTAGAATAGTCAATTCCATAGGTTTGAGTGAACCCTTTTGCAACTAGCCTAGCCTTATGTTTGTCAATTGTACCACCTGCTCTGTACTTGAGTGTAAACACCTATTTTCATCCAATAGTCTTGTGTCCCTTAGGGAGTGAAGAGATCCCATGTCTTGTTCTTTCTAGGGCTCTCATATCTTCCATGACAACAATTTTCCACTTCGGACACTCTAAGGCAAGGTGGATACTCTTAAGTATTGTGGTAGAGTTAAGACTGGCAGTAAAAGCTCTGAACTGTGGTGAGAGATTCTTGTATGATACATAATTAGATCTGGAGTGCTTTCTACAGGACCTAGTACCTTTCCTCAATGCAATAGGAAGATTAAAATATAGATCATACTTACTAGTATTTTTAGAATGATTTCACTTAATTTCATTTTCAATATGTTTAGCAACAACCTTGTTCTCATCAATCCTGTCTTCTCCGTCTATAATGACCTGAGCAATACTGCCTTGCTCACACATATCTTCCAGAACAGTTGTCTCAGACCCGTCATTCTCACCTGCCTTATTGTCGGTATGTGAATCAGTTGAATTCGTCTTAGACTTGCCATTCTCACT
Source organism: Cucumis variabilis (assembly GCA_037974545.1). Lineage (NCBI taxonomy): Eukaryota > Viridiplantae > Streptophyta > Magnoliopsida > Cucurbitales > Cucurbitaceae > Cucumis > Cucumis variabilis. The sequence continues at coordinate 18,391,136 of JBBPDI010000003.1, forward strand.
CATTCTGTTATTACTATGTGAGTTAATGGAATCAATCATACCTTGATCTTTTATTGATTCAGAATCCTGAACTGGAGCTGCTGAACAACAGGAGACTCAACTCCCTTTCTGAGATTCCTTTTATAGTAGGTTTTCCAAGGTACTTGATTTGTTGGTAGGATTGTACTGCAAGTGCTAGGGTCAGGTAAGGTAACCACCGTAGGACAAGTAGACTCTAAGGGAAGATATAGTTGGACTCTTCACTTACACTCTCCCCTTGAAGTAAGCTAACTAGAAAAAAAGGACGACCTTCAATAAAGGTGTCATCCATGATAACAAAGTACTTATGTGAAGATGGATGGAAGCATCTGTAGTTTCGTTGGTGCAAATGATACCCAACAAACACGCAAGCCTGAGCTCCAAACACCAAAAGGGGAACACCAAAAGAGGAACATCAGGGATGAGACGAGTTGAGGAATAGGATTCTTTGAGGAAATATAATGGTGTCTAGAAGTGAAGGACACGGGAAGGCATGTGGTTGATGAGACGAGCGGCAGGGAGAATGACATCACTCCAGAGATAGGAAGGAAGGGAAGTGGACAACATAAGGAACAAATAACTTCCAAAAGGTGACAATTTTTTCGTTCGAAAACCCCATTTTGTTAGGGGTGTAAACATAGGAACTTTGGTGAACAATTCCTTTAGAGGATAAGAACTCGTTAAGAGAGAGATTTTGAAACTCACCACCATTATCACTCTATAGGATTGCAATCTTTGTATTGAATTGCGTTTCTATGGTGTGATAGAAGTCTTGGGATGTGGAGGTAACTTCAGATTTATTGGAGATCAGGAAAACCCAAGTAAGATGAGTATGGTCATCAATAAAGGTCACAAACTATCGTTTCCCAGAGGAGGTAGTCACCTTGGATGGTTCCCAAACATCACTATAGACAAAGTAAAAGGTTGGGTTGGCTTATAGTTATAGGGTTGCGAGGGAAACGAGATTCCGTGTTGTTTAGCTTGTATGCACACATCACAAGATAAGAAAGGAACACCAACTTTAGAAAAGAGATGAGGAAATAGGTATTTCATATATTTAAAGTTGGGATGGCCTAAACGGAAATGCCACAACATAAGGTCTTTTTCAAAAGTGGTAAAGTAGGAAGATATAGGACTCGTCCTAGAAATACTACTAAAAGAGGAATCATCATCAAGCAAGTAAAGATCGCTATTGTGTTGGGTAGTGCCAAATCATCCTCTCTGAGCTTAGGTTTTGAAAAGAAACAGAATCAGGTAAGAATGTTGCTTTGCAGTTTAGTTCACGAGTAATCTTGCTAATCGACAGAAGATTATATAAAATTTGTGGCACATGCAGCACGTTGTGTAAGGAGAACCCGACAAAAAGAGAAATTTGCCCTTTCCTGGCAATGGAAACCAAGGAGCCATCAGGTATTCTTATCTTCTCATTTCCAGCATACGGAATGAACTGGTTAAATGATCTATGGCACCAGAGTCCAGGATCCAAGGGTTCTTACCATCAATACTAATGAGACTAAAGGACTGAGGTATACCTAACTGTACAATAGCTCCAAGTGTAGTTGGATTAGCATTCTCACTCACATAAGAAGCGGATAAAGTAGGGAACGAGGTTACCAGATTCTCAGAATACATCGGTACAGGAGTGTTGGATGTCGTCCCTAGAGTAGCCTCAATTGCTACAATATGTTGTTGAAGCCCTTACAGTTGTTGAGTTATTCCCAAAGTGGAAGCCTGCACGTTAGGGTTGGAATGTGTCGAAAATTCACCAACCTCAAATGTTAAGGGAATTTGAGGGTTTTTAACATCAAGATAATAATTAAGGTCAGTGGGCGACAGTGCATATAGATTTGACTACAGAAGTCGTCGGTCGAAATTAGTGGCAGAACATGAATCGACATGTGGAGAACACTGTCACAATCGCAAATTTTTAAACACGGGACGGGCAATTGTGCGACACTTATTCTAGCTCGGTGAACAAGTCGGTCGTATGAAATTCGAAAGCAGCAGACAAACTTGCAGTATGGTGTAGCCTCCTTTCACGTTTTGAGAGAAATTGATTTTATAAAACATTAGGGAGAAAGAAAAGCATTGAAAACATCGTTAAAGAAAGCATTAAAGATTGTCAATTGCAAATAAAACTTAGAATGCAAAGAGTACAACAAAGCTTGATCGGATATTCAACTACTATGTCTCCCCCATAGTGCATTTTAAACATTTTTAGCTTCAACAGATTTGCATATGAAAATGCCGAAACGTCATATTCTAGGTCGGCAACAACAAAAGAATAAAATAATAAGAACAAAAATATCATGCTCTGGGTGACTGTTTTAGACCATATAAGGATTTATGAAGTTCACATATCTGCTGACCAAACTGGGCTTCAAATCCAGGCGGGGGGCAGCTCATGTAGACTTCCTCAGCTAGGTCTTCATTCAGAAAAATCATTCTTAACATCCAACTGGTATAGAGACCAATCTTTGTTTACAACAATAGATAGTAGGACTTTAACAGTATTCAACTTAGCAACTGGAAAAAAAGTTCTTGAAAAAATCAACATCATAGGTTATCCCTTTGCAACTAACCTTGTCTTGTGTCTGTCAAGTGTTCCACCTGCTTTGTATTTAAGAGTGAACACCCATTTGCATCCCACAGTTTTATGTCCTTTGGAAAGAGTACAAATCTCCCAAGTTTTATTCTTTTCAAGAGCTTTCATCTCTTCTATGACAACATTTTTCTAATCAGGACACAATAAAGCAGTATGGATATTTTTTGGTATGATGGTAGAATCAAGAATTGTTGTAAAAGCTCTGAAATGTGAAAAGAGATTATCATAGGAGACATAATTACAAATGGAATATTTAGTACACGACCTGGTACCTTTTCTCAGTGCAATGGGAATGTCCAAAGAGGGATCACTCTCATCAAGTTTCCCTGAATGACCCTGCTCATCCTCATTCTAACTGGTTTTTGCTCTGGTCTGAGCCTTATCACCATTGTCCTTTTCTTCCACATTTTCAGGAACAACAACATCAAATCTGCCATTCTCACTCATCTTATTATCTACAGAAGGTTCATTAGGATTTTTCTACCTTGACCTCAAGAAAGTTAAGAATCTTGGACTGGAGCCAACTGACTAGTAGGGGCCTGTATTTCCTTTCTGAGATTCCTCCTATGATACATTTTCTAGGGAACTTGGTTTGTAGGTAGGATTGTGGGATGAGGATCGAAGTCAGACATGGTACTAGGAGTAGGTACGATAACTCTAAGGTATAGTAGAACTCTTAATTCACACTCTTGTCCTAAAGAAGGCTAATGGAAAAGTAGGGTCATTCTCATAGAAAGTAATATCCATAGTGATAAAGTATTTTCTGAAAGGCATATGAAAACATTTATAAATGCATTGATGAAGGGGATGCCCAACAAATACACATGCCTGAGCCTGAGGGATGAATTTGGTCTGATTTGGACCGAAATATGGACATATGCAGTACACCCAAACACACGAAGGGGAACCTAAAAAATTAGACGAGTAGAAGGGTAGGACTCCTTAAGACAATCTAAGGGAGTTTGAAGGTGAAAGACACGAGAAGACATTCTATTGATTAGATAAGCTAATGTAAGAATAGTATCTCCCTACAGGTAGGAAGGAAGGAAATTAGATAAGCTCCAGAAGATGATGGTTTTTTTGCTCGACCACCCCATTTTTTTGTGGGGTGTAGGCGCACAAGCTTTAGTGAACAATCTCCTTGGAGGCAAGGAACTCCCTAAGGTTATGATTTTAGAATTCCCGACCATTACACTCTAAAGAATTGAAAATTTTGGAATTACGTTTCAATGATGTGATGGAAGTTTTGGAAAATAGATGAAACCTCAGAATTATCTGTGATAAGGAAGACCTAGGTAAAACGGGTATGATCATCAATGAACGTTACAAACCACTGTTTCCCGGATGAGGTGTTGACCTTGGAAGGACCCTTAACGTCACTATGGATAAGGGTAAATGGTTGTGTGGGAAATGTAAACCGATGTTGTTTTGCCCTAATAGACACATCACAAGATAGAGAGGAGATTTCAAATTTAGAAAAAAGATGGGAAAACAAATATTTCATATAATTAAAGTTCAGGTGACCTAATAGAAAATGCCACAAAATACATTAGTAGGAAAACAGTAAACCAAACATAAAGATACTACTATTGAAGGTAGTACCATTAAGGATGTAAAGTCCCTTACTATGCTAGACAATGCCAATCATCCTCCTTAAGCTTAAATCCTGAAAACAAACAAATTCATGTAAGAAAGTGGCTTTACAATGCAGCTCACGAGTGATTGTGCTGATAGACAACAAATTGTAAGAAATCTTAGACACATGCAAAACATCCAGGAGAGAGTCCGTCAAAGAGAACTATTTGGCCTCTGTCAGCAATTGGGGCTAAAGAGCCATCGACTATTCAGATTTTCTCATTATCGGCACAGAGAGTATAAGAGACAGAGTGTTCCGAGGAACCTGTCGAGTGATTTGTAGCCCTGGAGTTTAAAATCGAGGGATTCTTTCCATCAACACTAATAATGCCAAGGCACTTAGGCATACTTGACTAAGCAATGCCACCTAGAGTAGGAGTGTTGGTCTAGCTTGCAATAGGACCAGTTGACTGAGAGTTGCTAGTAGTGGCAGTCTCATTAACATAGGCATGCGTTTCTTGTTGGAGGACCGTTTCATACCTCCTAGGGGATGACCCTAGAGTTTCCAACACTGATTCTTGGTGTGTCACTATTTCTTGCAGTGCTCACATATAGGGATTGGTTTCCCACTATTCTTCTGATTATCATGGATTGAGGATTGAGCATCTTGTTCAAAAGAGGAAATTCCTTTGAGGTATTTGTTCAACCGTAGGGGTGAAAAGAATTCTCTAAAGTACACAAGATAGTTGATCTCTTTCATTCGGTGTTGAAATCTCATAGATGTTCTCATCTGAGTCATCCTCTTCCTATCCTTCCTCAATTGTCAAAGTCCTCCTTTGAGGGCATTCATTGGAGAGATGTCCTTGTTGACCGCACCTAAAACATTTACCCAAAGTAGGACGGTTATAAATGTTGTCAACCTTCTTTTTTGTGGTATTCTCACCTGGTTTGGTGGCTGGAATCTTTGGTGGGTTTTCATCTTTCTTGGCGGGTTGTGAGGTTGTGGAGGAACTTCCTTGTTGAAAGTTTCTAAATGAATTAATTGGGTTAGCTCTTTGTTGTTTGTCCCAATTGTTCTTTCTTTGAGAAATCTTTGTTTTCTTGATCTCTTCACTGTCTTCAATCTTGGAAACCAAGTAGATGGCATCTGAAAGAAAAGTTAAAGGATGTAAGGTTACAATATCCTTAATCTCATCTCGTAGACCATGAATAAACCTGGAAATCTGTTGGTGTTCAGTTTCTGGAAGGTTATTTCGAGCACCAAACCTATAGAATTCCTCTGCGTAATCCATGATGCTTCGTGAACCTTGGTGACACTGTTGATACTGATTGTAAAGTAATTGTTGGTAGTTAATTGGTAGGAATCTCTTCTTCATTAGACGTAACATCTTTGGCCAGCTTCTTATTAATTGTTTACCGAAGAGTCGTCTGTTATTTTGTAATTGATCCCACCAAGCACTTGCTTCACCTTGGAGTTTGAGAGAAACTAATCAAACCTTCTTGTGTTTGGGTGCATTGGCATAGTCGAAATTTTTTTCGATGTTCTTGATCCAATAAAGAAACTCCTCTACGTCCATTCGATCATTGAAGGTTGGAAGATCTACTTTCATGTGCATTTCTTGATCTTGAAAATTCGGTTGAAATCCAAGTCCTCCTGGTTCTTGATGAACGTTCAGCAAGCTATCTTCATCGGAAGAGTCAGAATCTTCTAACAATTATCCAGGTAGGTTGTTCCCATATAGCCGGTTATTGTGGATGTGAATATGTTGATTTTTGGGTCGTTCTTGGTTTGCAGCTGGGTTTCTTGGTCTTTCTTGCCTTTCTTGGTTTGCTGCAATTGGGTTCCTTGGGGGTTGGATTGCTTCTTCTAAAGGTTGGACATGAAATTGGGTAAAAAGATTAGTTAACTCTACTAATGATTGCTGTATATCCGATTGTCCTTTTCGAAGTTCTTCAACAACTTGTTCCACCAACTGCAAGCGTTGGTCGAAGGAGGCTTCCGCGTCCATGGTTATGAGTGGTAAGGTCCAAGTTTTTTGTGGGAAGGGTGAGCTAGGTTCACGCTCTGATACCAGTTGATGCAATAGTTGCAAAGCTTAGGAATTTTTATGAATAATATTTTTGATATATTTCATTAATGAGTGGAGAAGCCTTTTTATAGGCCGGAAGTTTACAAGAATTGTTAGAAGTTAGTTATTTTAGAACTAACTTGGAGTCGAGTTAGTTATTTATGACTAACTCAAGATACAAGATTGGTAACTCAAGATACACAAGATTTAACTAAAAAATAACTAATCTTAAGATATAAAAATGGTAATTCAAGATACTTAAAAATTAGCTAAAGAAATACTAAAGAACTTAAAGAAACATCAAGAAAGGAGGATGTTCTACATCATAAGCCCTAAGAATCAGCGAGTGCACCCGTACAACAACTACGTTGACGTTCCCTTAGCACTCTCATCATAGACGTAGACCAAAGATTACACGAGTTTGGAGCTAACACAAAAATAAAGAAATACAGCCAGTAATATCCAAAATACAGCCATCACAAGGCAAAACAGTCAACAAAATACAAGCAAAAAATAAGAATAGATATATCAAACTACACTATGCAAGAAAAATGAAGGTCTTCCAGTTGAGACTGATTTCTTGGATGAAAAAATCTTCAAACTGATCTGCCAAGGGGAGGATTTATCATGAAAAACCTGTTGGTTTCTTTCAAACCAAAGATCGGATAATAGAGCCTTTACTGCTGTTAAATATAGGAAATATTCTCCTATTAAATTCAGTAATTTTTACCTTTTCCAATTTTACTTTTTGTGTAAAAAATTTTCCTTCTTTTTTCTTTATGACCGTTATTCATTTTTCCTTGTATAATTCTTTTCCCCTCTACATTGAGGGTTGTGTATTTGTATAAGAAGAATTTTGCGTATTTAGAAAACACTATAATTACATTACACCAATTCAGCCTGGGTGTTTTCTTGAGGTTAGGGCCAATCAAAAGCTGCATCACATTATCTTTCAATGCATTACTAAACACCCAGCATAGGTTGAACTTTTCAAACAAATCATTCCAGCAACAGAAGGCATAGCTGCAGTAAAAGAACGAATGCATTAGGTCTTCTGAGGGTCCCAAGCGAAGACAACAAGCATGGGGCGAAAGACTATTGATAATGAACATTTACTAAAAATTTCTAAATTGATATTCCAACATTCTCCCCTAAGCTAGTTTAAAGATGCCTTTCGACTTCCCCAGATATCTGTTTCTCTTGTGAGAAAGCAAAGAATGGAAGTAGAAAGCGGCAGGGTTTTCGGCTCTCCCTACTCCATATGGCACGAGCATGATCTATTCCAAGTTGAAGATTTGTGGGCGAATAAAATCCTGTCATTATCGCGCTCTCAGCTCTGCTGGTTTCAAGAGGCCATCGAGTTCCTCTGTCAAAGTGCTGAAAATCAATATTTCTACAAGAAAGAAAGAATAGTTGATGGCATAAAAGAAGTCTAAAGATTCGGATAAGAAAAAGGTTGGGTGCTAAGATGCAAGTTTTGGCCCCGAACAGGTGGAAGATCATTCATACACATCCTTTCAGGTGAGGACAAACAGGGGTGGAAAATATTTCTCAATATGTTGAAAAGTTTCAAATCAAAGCATGATTACATATGGTATTCAGAACAAAGCAAGCTTAAAGTGTGTCTTCCTGAAGATTCAAATAGACCGCAAGAAGAGAAGATGGATAGCTATGTGGACAAGGTCCAGCCGAAAAAGGAATACTCTGTTTTAGACCCGGCAAAACAGAGTAATCACCATCAATGGATAATCAAGAAAAGGTCACAAAAACAGATTTTAATACTTTATGGGTTATCACTCGTCTTTTTGAGTTCAATAGTTGGGTAGAGATTAAAGAAACGCAAACATACTTACAATCAAGAGTTATCAGCTCAGCAGGTTTCTTATCCTGGTGTTCTCCTTTCCATTCATTTTCTAAGCCATTTGGAATTAAGATTTTAGCTGATTTGGGGCTCCTTTGAAAGTTTTCACTTTGCTTGGTATTTTCTTCTTCTTGTTTTGCTTGGGTTCTATTGTCCAGCTCGTTGAAATTCTTAATGTTCTCTCGTGTATCGGTTTTTGTTGTATGTGTTCTTTTGATCCTTTTTGATTTTGGTATATGTCTTCAGTACTTTGAGCTTTAGTCTCTTTCATTTATATTAATAAAGAGGCTTGTTTCTTATTAGAAAAAAAATGCATTAGCTCACTGTAGAGACAATAATGAATGATTTTGAGATTGGTTTCATTTCAAATAATGAATGACGCTTGTTTCCGTTTAAAAAGAAGAAAAAAGAAAAAAAAAGAAGATGCATTAGCTCACTATAGAAACAATATGCATTTTGTTCATGATGTTTCATTGGTTTCTCGTATATTATGTTTGTTCTTCTTTGACTGAGTTATGAGCTTCTGATGTTTAGGTCAGCATTCAAACGATCCTTGTCAGATGGAA
>JBBPDI010000003.1:18402034-18414544 GCA_037974545.1 Cucumis variabilis
TTTCAAGCCCTCTCTTGCGTTAACTCCTCTCTGTGGACTATATATTCTGAAGCATCAGATCATATGACTAGTCTCTCGATGGAAAAAATAACATTTTTGATGGTCGTTTCACCTCTATTGCAGGAAAAGGAACTATTCCTTTGTCAACAAAACTCACGTTACATTTTGTTCTTCGTGTTCCAAAATTAGCCTGCAATTTGTTCTGTTAGTTAAATCTCCAAGGATGCTAACTCTTGTGTTGTCTTTTGTGAATCTCATTATACTATTTAGGATAAGGACTCGATGGAAAGGATTGGACATGTTAAGATGATTGGTGGTTTCTATTACTTTGATGAACTTTCGGTTAGTAATAAAGTAGCTTAGGGCTTGAGTAGTGTTTGTTCTCCTTGTGCTAAAGAAACTATAATGCTTTGGAATTATAGATTAGGGCATCCAAATTTTTTTTTTTTTTAAGTAATTGTTTCCAAATTTATTTAAAGGTGATTGTTCAAATTTTCAATTTGAAAGTTGCATTTTTGCGACCCACATATTTGCCCAAACCTTACAAGGCTTCCTCACCTTTTTACTTAATTCATACTAATGTTTGGGATCCGTCTAAAGTTTTGACTCATGGTGGTAACCGTTGGTTTGTTACCATTATGGATGATACACCTATTTCACTTGGCTTTATCTTTTAACAAAAAAGTTGGAGGTAAAAGAGGTTTTTGTTCAGTTTTACAATATGATTGAAACTCAGTTTCAAACTAAAATTTTCATTCTTCACTCTGATAATGGCAATAGATACTATAACAAATAATTAACCAATTTTTTGTGACATAAGGGTATTTTTCATCAGGCTATGTCGAGATACTCAGTGAAATGGTATTGTTGAACCAAAAAATAGACATTTACTTGAAGTTGCTTGTGCCCTAATGTTTTCTATGCATGTATTAAAATATTTGTGGGGTGATGCAGTCCTTACCACTGCATACCTCATCAATTGAATGTCAACTAAGGTTTTGAATCTTAAAACTCAATGTCAACTAAGGTTTTGAATTTTAAAATTCCACTGAATCCCTTCCAGGAGTTTTTTTCCTACTGTTAGATTGTTTTCTGATTTACCAATAAAAGTATTTGGGTGTACTGTTTATGTTCATACCCCTACCCCTACTCTAACTAAACTTGATCCTAAAGTCGTTAAATGCATTTTTGTTGGCTGTCTCCCATAAGAAGGCTTACAAATGTTTTGACCCTTTGACCAACAAGTTTTTTTAGAGTATGGACGTGTCTTTCTTAGAACATCAACCATTTTTTGCCCAAATTCTCTTCAGGGGAGACATCTAACCTTGAAGATAATTTCTGGGATACTTCACCTACCCCAAACATTATTGGTTTTGAAATTATGAGTTCTAATCCTTTGATGCCATGTGTGGAACGTTCTTCTTCAGGGGGAGGAACACTATAGACTAATTTGACAAGTCAAAAACTTGAACTTCAAGTTTATACTAGAAGAAACTTGACTTGAAGTAATTGAGAACAGAAAGTTGTTCTATCACAGGACCAATCTAATTCTTCGATGAATGATTCTGCAGATCCGGGTAACATACATTCTCCTCAAAATTCCTTACTTGGTGTCTCTTATCTTGACATTCCAATTGCCCATAGGAGAGGTACTCGTAAATGTGCCAAATATTCCATTGCGAACTATCTTTCTCATCACAAAATCTCTGACAACCATAAAGCCTTTCAATCTAAAGTAACCAACCTATTTGTTCCAAGCAATATACAGGAGACTCTAAATGTTTTGAATTGGAAATTGGCAGTGATGGAAGGCATGAATGCATTGAAACAAAATTGCATATGGGACATAGTTGAACTACCTAAAGACAAGAAAACAGTTGGATGTTGGGTGTTTACTGTAAAATGTAAAGCTGATGGTAGTATTGAAAGGTACAGGGCCAGATTGGTTGCAGGGGGATTTACTCAGGCCTATGAAATTGATTTTTTTTCTTAACAAGAAACAAGCCTCTTTATTAAGATAATAATTTAAGACTAATGCTCAAAGTACAATGGAAACAACAAGCATGAAGCTACGAATCAAGAGGTGCAGCCAGATATCTCAACTAGGTTGACACCCCCTTAGTACCATCATCACCTCCAAAGAGAAACTTACAAATAACTTAATAAAGGCTTTGAAATTACAATCGTTGCCAAGAATATTAAAAATAACATAACAAGACTATGAAGTGTAGTTGAAGAAGAGAGCCTTCTTATCCAGTGTTGTTGTCAACAATTTAGTTCATTGAGATGAGAGCACTATAGTTTAAACTAATATCTTGACTTGAATAATCAGCAAAAGCCTTGAAGAAAGAGGTCCAAAGGGATGCGTTCAATCAAGCTGCTTCAAATCTACTAAACCAAGGAGTTTCCTTATCATGGAAGAATCTTTGGTTTCTTTCAAACCACAAATCAGTCAGCACAGATTTCACCCCCATTACTTTACAGGATTTGTAGATATTTTTTAAGCTTTGGCCCTGCCAAAATCTTCCGAAAACCGAGCTGATGTCAAGAAACTTAAATAATGCAAACCAACAATTTTGAGCATAACTGCACTTAAAGAAGATGTGCTGAATGTGTTCCTCTTCTCCTTTACACAGTGCGGAAATGCTTGGAGACAAACAATGGGAAGGACACTTTGTTTGTAAGATCGAGGAGCAATTTAAGTGACCAAAAATTATAATCCATACCAGAGTATTAACTCGTATAGGGCTTTTCGTCTTCCATAAAGTCTTTTTTAGTTCTGTGTCAAGCGGAGAAGCCAAAGAGATGATTTACCAATGATTTGACTGTGAAGGATCCATTTGCTTAAATGGACCAAAAGCGTTTATCATAGAAACTGGCACTGTTTCCTTGACTGTGATAGTTAACAAAATTTGGAAGTCAAGTATCTCATCATCCTTTAAAAATCTTCTGTAAGAAATGGACCATGAAGAAGTAATTTGATCCCAATGCTCTACATCGAACCATTGGGGCATTGTGCAATTTGAAATATTTTTGGAAATCTGGAGATCTTGTCGACCCTCGAATCAAGCCAAAAAGCGATCCTTCTCCTATTTCCAATTTTAAACACCGCTAAGGCCTCCACTCTTTGCCACGATCTTGAAATATTTATCCATGGGCTTCAAAGGCTGCAAATAATCTTATCCAAGGTGTGCCAACAAAATCTGTCTCTACCATGAATGCTTGCAACAACTTTACTCCAAAGTGATGAATAGAAAGGTTAGAGAGAACTGATTTGCAAAGGGTAGCTCTTCTTCCTCAAGAAAGATTATATCTTCTCCACTTGTCCAGCTTGCCTTGAAATTTATCACTAGCTGATTGCCGGAACTCCACCTTCTTCGGATAGCCAACCACCCAAGGGCATGCCTAGATACATAAGTGCAAGGTGCTCTACCTTACAATTTTGCCTTGCTGCCATTGAGAGAAGTTTGCCATCATCCATATTAATGCCACATAGAGCAGATTTTTCGCAATCTATTTTCTAGCCTGAACACTATTCAAACAGTTCAAGAGTATCGTGGAGATTATCAAGCATTTCATTATCAAACATGGCATCAATCTTTTTGTTAGAATTTATATATATGGAAAACTTACCATAAATATTTCTTTTCTTTTTTCTCTTTGTCCTTTGCATTCTATTTAAATTCCCTCAATTTTTCCTCTGTAATTATCAGGAAAATAATAAAACTAAACACATTGTGATTTTTCTCCCGGTTCTCAGGTTTCCACGTAAGCTTTGGTTTCGTGTTTATTGCTTTCAATATGGTATCAGAGCGAAGCAACAACAAAACCCTAGAAAACAGTTTAGGAAAAACCCAAACCAAAATGAAGCTGCTGCCGCTGCCGCCGTGGACACTACCATGGAAAAACTACTTCATCAGATTCAGAAGCTGTTGATCTACATGGTGGGCCAACCCTCGATGTCGTCCCTGCAGCCAAATGGTCAGAAAGTACCTCACCCGCCGCCGTCCATTAATTTCACCGCCTATCCCAGCCGCTTCTACTCGTCGTCACTTGTCCAACCGTCTCACCCATCCGGTCATCCGCAGCCCCACGCGCCACCGGCACCCTCCGGTTATGGACAACCATCAAACTCTTCTCTCCACGTGCCAGTGTCATTTGACCCTTTATAGCAGCTATATGTTTGTGGTCCCGGGATTACCCAAACCTACAGCAGAGCTGGTTTTGAAGTTGGTGCATGCTCAGCACAGTCTAAATCGATTGATCTACTGATGTATTCAAAGAACCCGGTAACTTTGCCCCCTAATGTACCTTCGAATTATATAACTAACTCTGCTTCCCTTAGTACTCCATTCTCGACCCACGATAATGAGAAGAATTGAGGGAAATCAATCTTCGTATGTGGGCATTGCAAGAAACAATGGTACACGAAGGATCAGTGTTGAAAACTCCATGGTTGGTCCCTAAGAGGTAACAACATTCCTCCAAAGAGCAACAATACTTAGGGCGTACCGATGTTAGGGAGACTACCACACCTTTCAGTTAACTGGCTTTACTGCTAGCCAGACCGGCCCTCCTACTCTAGGCGCCATTGCTTAGCCAAGCATGCCTCAGTCCCTTGGCCTTATTAGTGTTGATGGGAGGAATCCCCAAATTTTGAACTTGGGGGCTACATATCACTTGACAGGTTTTTCGGAGCATTTTGTCTCTTATACACTTTGTGTAGGTAATGAGAAAATCTGGATAGTCGATGGCTTTAGCCCTGATTGCTGGCAAAGGACAAATAGTTCTCTTTGACGGTTTCTCTCTCCATAATGTTTTGCATATGCCTAAGCTTTCTTACAATTTGTTACCTATCAGTAAGATCACCTATGAGTTACACTGGAAAACTACTTTCTTACCTGAATCTATTTGTTTTCAGAACTTAAGTTCGGGGAGGACGATTGACACTACCCGACATAGTAGGGCACTTTACATCCTTGATGATGTTACCTCCAGTAGTAGTATCTCTAGGACTAGTTTACGATCTTCCTATTTTAGCACTTTTGAACAAACTTTATGTTGTGGCATTTCTGGTTAGGTCACTCGAACTTTACTTATATGAAATATTTGTTTTCCTATCTTTTTCCTAAAATCGATCGTCTCTGCGTTATCTTGTGATATGTGCATTCGGACAAAACATCGGGTTTCTTTTTCCTCACAACTATATAAACTCACACAACCGCTTACCCTTATCCATAATGACGTTTGGGGTCCCTCCAAGGTCACCACCTCATCTAGGAAATGGTGGTTTGTAACTTTCATTGATGATCATATCCGTCTTACCTGAGTCTATCTTATCACCTATAAATTTGAGGTTTCCTCTATTTTCCAAAACTTCTATCACACCATTGAAACACAATTCTAGAAAAAGTTGCTATTCTTCGAAGTGACAGTGGTCAGAAATTCTAAAACCATAACGTTAGTGAATTTCTAGCCTCCAAGGGGATTGTTCACTAAAACTTGTGCGCCTACACTTCTCAACAAAATGGAGTGGCTGAGCGAAAAAACCGTCACCTTCTGAAAGTAGCCCGTCCCCTTATGTTATCCACTTCCCTTCCTTCATACCTATGGGGAGATGCTATTCTTACAGCAGGTCATTTAATTAATAGAATGCCTTCTTGTATCCTCCACCTTCATCTCCTTTAGATTGTCTTAAGGAGTCCTACCCCTCTACTCGTTTTGTTTCTAAGGTTCCTCTTCGTGTGTTTGGGTGTACTGCTTATGTCCATAATTATGACCTTAATCAAACCAAATTTACCCCTCGGACTCGGGCATGTGTGTTTGTTGAGTATCCCCTTCACCAACGTGGTTATAAATGTTTTCACTTGTCATCTAGAAAATACTTTGTCACTATGGATGTTACTTTCTATGAGGATCGACCCAACTTTCCCGTTAGCCATCTTCAGAGGGAGAGTGTGAGTGAAGAGTCTAATAGCACCTTTGAATTTATCGAACCTACTCCTAGTATTGTGTCTAACGTCGATCCTCATCTCATACTCCTACTCACAAACCAAGTTCCATGGAAAACGTATAATAGAAGGAATCTCATAAAGGAAGTCGGGTCTCCTACTAGTCAGCCGTTGGCTCCAGTCCAAGACTCCGAACCTCCTCGAGTTCAAGGTATGAAAAACTCTACTAAACCTTGTGTTAATAATACGATAAGTGAGAATGACAGGTCTAATGTTGCTGTTCTTGAAAATGTGGAAGAAAAGAACAATAGTGTTGAAATTGAGATCAGAACAGAAAATGAAGTTGAAGAGAGTCATAGAGGGAAACTTGATGAGTATGACCCCTCTCTTGACATTCCCATTGCTATGAGAAAAGGTACAAGGTCCAGTACTAAACATTCCATTTGCAACTATGTTTCCTATGATAATCTCTCTCCATAGTTCAGAGCTTTTACAGCAAGTCTTGACTATAATACTAAAAAATATCCACACTGCTTTAGAGTGTCCTAAATGGAAGAATATTGTCATGGAAAAGATTAAGGCTCTCGAAAAGAATAGAACTTGGGAGATTTGTGCTCTTCCCAAGGAACACAAAATTGTAGGGTGAAAATGGGTGTTCTCTCTCAAATACAAAGCAGATTGTACCCTTGACAGACACAGGACAAGATTAGTTGCAAAGAGATTTACTCAAACCTATGGTATTGACTACTCAAAAAAATTTTCTCCAGCTGCTAAGTTGAATACTGTTAGAGCCCTATCTGTTGCTATGAACAAAGATTGGCCTCTATACCAACTGGATGTTAAGAATACTTTTCTTAATGGAGACCTTGTGGAGGAAGTCTACATGAGCCCCCCACCAGAATTTGAAGCCCAGTTTTGTCAGTAGGTGTGTAAACTCCAGAAGTCCCTATATGGTCTGAAACAGTCTTCCAGAGCATGGTTTGACGGATTCACTACCTTTGTCAAGTCCCAAGGGTATAGTCAGGAGCACTTTAATCATACTTTATTTATAAAGGTTTCCAAGACAGGGAAGATTGTTGTTCTAATAGTTTATGTGGATGACATTGTTTTGATTGGAGATGATTAGGTAGAAATTAGTCAACTAAAGCAGAGAATGGGTAATGCATTTGAAATTAAGGATTTGGGAAACCTGAAATATTTCCTTGGAATGGGGGTGGCCAGATCTAAAGAGGGTATCTCTGTGTCTCAGTGAAAATACATCCTTAATTTGCTAACCGAGACAGGTATGTTGGGATGTCGTCCTACTGACACTTCTATTGAATTCAATTGTTGATAAAGAACAATATCAGGGCCTTGTGGGTAAACTTATCCCATACTCATTCTGATATTTCCTTTGCTGTTAGTGTTGTTAGCCAGTTTATGCAGGCTCCCTATGAGGAACACATGGAATCTGTCAACAGCGACACCTGGTAAAGGGTTGATGGTTAGAAACACAGACAAAAGACCAATTGAAGCATGACTTGATTGGACAGATTTGTTGTTGACAGAAAGTTTACCTCCAGTTATTGTACCTTTTTAACTTGGAGGAGTAAGAACCAAAGTGATGTGGCCAGGAATAGCGTGAGACTGAATACAGAATTATGAGTTGTGAGAAAATTTGGCTCTAAAAAGTCCTGTCCGATCTTCATTAGGAATGTGAGACTCCATTGAAGCTCTTTTGTGATAATAAAGGCGCTATTAGTAACAACCCAATTCAACATGATAGAACCAAACATATTGAGATTGATCGACATTTCATCAAAGAAAGACTTGGCAGTGAGAGCATATGCATTCCGTACATTCCTTCTACCCAACAAGTTTCTGATATTTTCACCAAGAGACTTCTCATACCAAACTTTGATTTTTGTGTTAACAAGTTGGGCCTCATTGATACTATGTCCCAGCTTGAGGGGGAGTGTTAGAATTTGTATTTATACAAAAAATATTTACGGAAAACTTACCATAAATATTTCTTTTCCTTTTTTTCTTTGCCCTTTGCATTCTATTTAAGTTCCCTCAGTTGTTCCTCTATAATGATCAGAAAAATAATAAAACTAAAAACATCGTGGTTTTTCTTCCGATTCTCGGGTTTTCACGTAATCGTTGGTTTTGTGTTTATTGCTTTTAATACTTTTCAGTCTTTCTGCAAGTGTTTTAGCTACTATATTATAGACGACCATTTAAAAGAGTAATTTCCATCAATTTATTTTCCTCGATGAATATATTGAAGTATCTTATGTCCCTTGAAGCTTTTCCCACTGGGAATCTTTCACTTCTTCAGCGAATACTATTGAAATCTCCGCCGATATTCCAAGGTTCATTACACAAATCAGCAATAGTTGTCAATTTAGCCGAGCCTCCTTCTTTCTCGATAATCAGTGGGACCATAAACATTAGATATCCAGCTGTGTTTTTTATAAATTGTCCAGCATTTAACTGTCAGTGAGAACTCCCCTTAATGATGTCGAGCAAGGAAATCTTTCCTTCGTCCCACAATGTAAGAATGCCTCCGAATCTCTCAACCGCTTCCACAAAAACCCAACTGATGTCTTTTGAACACCAAATGCTTTTTATGAAGGATCTATCAAAACTCTCTCTTGTAGATTCTTGTATTAAAACTCTTGAAAGTAACGACCACACTGATTTATGTAGAAACTCTAGTATAGGGAGAAAAACCACTGGAGAGGGTTTTCTTATTATTTTCTTATGCAACAAATAATACAAAAGGGGAAGATTAATAGGCAACAAGAGCCAAAGTTAAAAAAGGAAAGAATAATTAGAGTTACATAAAATACAAAAGAACCCTTGGGCTTTCAACACACAATAAGTCCACTAATTATAACACTTCCACTCAAGTTGGAACACAAATGTCAATAAGACCCAACTTGCTAATACAGGAATCAAAATTCTGTCTGGCTCCCCCTCAAGTTAGGACATAAATGTCAAAGCTCAACTTGTTGACGTAGGAATTAAAACTTTATCTGAGAAGCCCTTGGTGAGAATGTCAGCAACCTGTTGACTTGAGGGAATGTAAGGAATGTATATGCTACCATTGTCTAGTCTTTCTTTAATAAAGTGTCTATCAATCTCCACATGTTTGCTTCTGTCATATTGAATTGGGTTATTGGCGATGTTAATAGCAGCCATATTATCACAGAATAATTTCATAAGATAATTTCTTTTTGGAACTTTTGAACTTTGAGCTTCTTATCCTTTTTCAAGCCACATCTCAATGATTCACCAATCGGTAACTTCTGAGATGGCTCAAGTTTTTCTTCTCGCACAGGATTCAAACTATCTTTGGGAGATTTAGAGTAGGAGATAGCCATATTTAATTACTGATTTGAAGAGGACAAACAAGATGCTGATTCCAATGCAAGGAGAGCTTTTAATTTGCAGCTTGGAGATAGAATACAAGGCAAATGGAACCCTTGATAGATACAAGGCGAGGTTAGTTGCAAAAGGGTTTACTCAAACCAATAGTGTTGATTGTTCAGAAACTTTTTCCCCAGATGCCAAACTAGATATTGTTAGAGTCCTGCTATCTGTTGTCCTTGGGTGTCGTCCTACTGATACTCCCATTAAATTCAACTGTAAATTGGGAAATTCAAATGATAAAGTTCCAGTTGATAAAGAATAATATTAGTGCCTTGTCCCATACTCGACCATATATTTCCTTTGTTGTGAGTGCTGTGAGCCATTTCATGGTTGCTCCCTATGAGGAACACATGGAGGCTGTAAATAGAATACCGAGATATTTAAAAACGGTTCCTGGTAAAGGATTGATGTTTAGAAAGACACACAGGAAACTATTGAGGCTTATATTGATTCAGACTGGGGCACGATCTATTGTTAACAGGAAATCTACCTTCAATTATTGTACCTTTGTATTGGGCAATCTTGTAACTTGGAGGAGTAAAAAGCAAGGGGTCGTGGCCAGAAGTAGTGTTGAGGCTTAGTACAGAGTTATGAGTTTGGGAATATGTGAGGAAACATGGCTCTAGAAAGTTGTCTGATCTTCATCAGAATTGTGAGATACCAATGAAATTATTTTGTGATAACAAGACAGACATTAGCATCGCCAACAATTCAGTTCAACATGATAGAAATAAACACGTTGAGATTGATCGACATGTCATCTAAGACGAGTTGGACAACGATAGCATATGCATTATGTATGTCCTCACCAAGGGACTTGTCAGACAAAACTTTGACTTTTGTGTAAGCAAATTGGACTCATTGATATCTTCATCCCAACTTGAGGTCGAATGTTTAGAAATAGTGGGTTTGGGCCTTGATGAAAGCCCATAGGTACTTAAGATTTACTTTACCCTAGTTTTTTATTCTTTTAATTAGGCTTTTGTTGCCTATAAATATTCCCCCTTTTGTACCTTTTCGAATATAAGAAAATAATAAGAACAAAATATCGTGGTGTTTCTCTCGATACTCGAGTTTCCATGTAACTTTATGTTCTTTGTCTCTACTTGCAATAGTACGGTCTTAAATGATCTCCTAAGCCTTGTTTGGACTTTATTAAAAGCTATCCTTGATTGATGGCATTACCTGGTGCAAAGTCGTTGGATTAGTTAAGTTGATAATTATTGTCTGTATTTGGGGTACGATGGAGGTGTGAGTGGAGTTGTGTTTGGAGTGTAGAGTTGGTTTGGTTTGATTTTATAAGAAGTTTTTGTGGAGTGCAAAGTTGAGTTATGAATATTTGATTCATTTTCTTGCAACCTAAAAAACATGTATATTGATTGGATCCAGTCAACAAGAGGTTAAAACCAAGACAAAACATTAGAAAAGAAAAACACACACATTTTTTTTTTTTTTTTACTTATTAAACATTATATGGATTGGATAGACACACATTCGTTTTATGACTTATGATCGATTCAAGATTCTTTTGGATTTTAAAAAAAGACACGATTGATCAGTTAGGTGCACCCAAGCATCTCCACTAGTTGACACCCCCTTAGCACCCTCATCGCTTCTGCTTCATTAATGATCAGAAAAAAGTACAAAAGCCAGGAGAGTCCTAGAGCTAGAGATAAGCCCAAATGAGGAGAGTTATACAAAAGTATTGAAAAAAATGGTCACAAGCTATGGATTTAGTCAAAGTCAAGTCGATCATGATATATTCTATAAACATATAGGAAATGACAAGGTTATGATTTTGATAGTTTACGTTAATGATATCATTCTTACAGGCAATGATGAGACAAGATTGACTTTTGTGAAGAAAAAGTTAGCTTATGATTTCCAAATCAAGACTTAAGAACTTTAAAATATTTCCTTCCAGAAGTGGCATTCTTGTCAACTAAAGGAAGTATATACTTGATCTACAAGTAGAAATGGGTTTACTTGGTTACAAGGTAGTAGAAACCCTCATTGACCAGAACTTGAAATTGGAAGCTGTTACTAAAAAAGAGATAAAAGAAAAAGAAAAGGACCAGAGACTTGTGGGGAGACTTATATATCTCTCTTATACACATCCTGACATTGTGTTTCCAGTTAGTATGGTAAGTCGGTTAATACATGCTTTTGGACCAGGTCACTTTGATTTGTTTTATAGAATCCTAAGATACTTGAAAGGTACTCCAAGAAACAGTATAGTGTTTAAAAGACATGACGATCTACATGTCAAAGTGTACATGAGCAGGTAGCACAACTAATAGAAGATCCACTTCTGGTTATTGCTCTTTCGTTGGAGGAAATCTAGTTACTTGGCAAGTAAGAAAACAGAGCATGGTTGCAAGTAGTGTAGAAGCAGAATTTAGGGCTTTAGCCCATGTATTTGTGAGGACATATGGAGAAGAAGACTGTTGAAAGAATTGAGATTCTCCCAGACAATGTGTATGTGCATATATTGTGACTACAAGGTAACAATTTCCATTTCCGACAATCCAGTCCTTCATAATAGAACGAAACATATTGAAGTTGATAAAAACTTCATAAAGGAAAACATATACTGTAGACAAAGCCTGTTAGCTTGGACGTTGTCAAAATCAATGTGGCATCTGTGATGGATCATGGGATTCTGCCATTTGTGATTTTGCTTTCTGAACCCATGGGGTTAACAAATGGTAGGTTTGGATAAACAAACAGAAGCATAGTTGTGTTTGTTTTCATAGATTTCTCCACAGAATTTGGTAGGAATCCTTTAAAATGAAGATGCGTGTCATATTTTGTAGAATTTGTTATGGGAAATGCTAAGAAGCACAAACACGCGGATACGGATATAGGTTACGAATATGATTGGATACGGCAATACACCAGTTTCTAAAAAACTAAGATATGGATACGTTGAAGATATGTTTATATATATATATATATAATGTCGAATTGATTGTTATAATACCTATTTTAAGTTTAATTAAAAAGGTTCAAGAAGAGAGTAAAAATTTGAAGGAAAAATACTTCTTCGATTGGTGGTTGAGCAACTAGAGCAGACAGTAAGAAAGAAGTAAAAGATGAAAGATTGAAGAATGAGGATAAAAGGGGTGTGAATCATGATTTA
>JBBPDI010000003.1:18439325-18456537 GCA_037974545.1 Cucumis variabilis
AAAGGAACTATCCGAGGTTATGTGGAAAATTGTTCTCTCAAGTGGTGAAAATGGCGTGTTGGGTTTTTTTTTTTTTTTTTTTTTTTTTTTTTTTTTTCTGTTGTCGATTTAATCAAGGAAATGTAAAGAGCGTACTCTAATATCCTTTGTAAACTTCTATATTTATATGTAATTGTAAATTAAATTCAAATACAAGGAAATGAAGTGTAAGGTTCTTCTTTACAAATAGATTGAGGGATGAATTTTAGCCTATGCAAAAGAATTAATGGGAGTGCCCAAGCAAGCTTAGCGGTAACTTGATGGACCTATGAGGTGAGCCTAAAAGAACGTAGGGAGAGCTTGATGGATCCATAAAGGTGAGTCTAAAAGAACCTAGGGAGAGCTTGATGGATCCATAAAGGTGAGCCTAAAAGAACCTAGGGAGAGCTTGATGGATCCATAAAGGTGAGCTCAAGAGATACTCACAACCTAGAGAGAGCTTAATAGGAGCACTCATAAGGGAGAGCTAGATATGGGACCCATGAGGTGCAAGCTCAAGAGGAGCACCTATGGGGGGAGAGCTTGTATCACACCCCCTCTTGGAGCCCTTTCTCTAATTCCTAACGTGACCTCAAAAGAGGGTGTGAGGTCAAGTTAACCTACCCAACCAACCTGACAATACTTCCTAACCAACCTAACTTGACTCAACCAGCAGTCACAACACTGTTAATGCATGCTTAAAAGAAACAATGCGAGCTAAATGCTTTGCGAACAATTTGGACTACTAGCTGCAACATTTGACAGAAACTCAGCGAAAACAGATTTGATAACAACTTACTAACTAGGCCTACCACTTGTAATTCAAGTTAAGACATTAACGCACTAACTATAAAGATAAAATAATCTTAGCTCACAAATAAAGAATAGCAGTTCTAGGGCAAGCTCATCACGATGATCACTACTTAGAAAGTGAGAAAATATTTGAAAGAACAAGTTGAAATACTTGGTGAGTGATGGTTTGATTAAACATGCTTTCCAAAATAGTTATGCATAAATCTTTGGCTTTTAGAAATATTCAAACAATTAAATCACATTCCATAGTCATGTACCTTGAACTTACAAACATTTGAAATACATATTCATAAACTTTACTTAATCATTAATCAATAACCCATTCATAAAATGAAACATTGGCATTGGTACACCTCACCGTCAATGACGTACTTCTCTCAACGTAGGCATAATTCTAACTGTAACCTTCTCAACATAGGTACAATGAGTTGCACCTTCACTGGTGTACAAGAAACATAGGCTTGTTAGCCTTTACATTAGTAACAGAAAACCATTGTGTGTACATAAACTAGTCGTAAAGAGTAACATAGAACATACATGCATAGATTCATGAAAACATATTTGAAATCTTAGCTGCAAACACATGCTTGCTTTAAATCTCTTTCAGATCTCATAATCATAAGACATGTTTGGAAATAGTTTATAAATCATGCTTTGCAAATCATTTACTAAATCAATAAAAAAATATCATTCATAATTTTCAATCATGCTTAGAAACATTTAGCTTTAAACTCATGTTCATAAATAAACATTGAAAATCATTTTGTCTCACAAACTAGTAGCTCAAATCCTTAGCTTAGAATTTCCTCCTTCCTCTTCTTAGTTTAAAACAAAGGAATTAATATTCCATATTAACTTTCTCATACTTAGAAAATATCAAGAAATCAACCAAAAATCTCAAAAACTCCAAAAATCCACTTTTAACTCAACACCACTACACATGCCATGACACTATCATGGACATGCCACACATGCACACAAGCAAGTGCTTGTAATGTAATTTAATTAAAGAATCATTTCGTGAATATGTCATGTTAGGTTCTAATTATGCGACTAGGCTCTAATCATTTCGTGAATATGTTGGTGACTAGGCTAGAGTTATGCGATAAAAGGGACATACTACCTACACGTTGCTAACTTCATTAATTCAATGTTTTAGTACAAGTTTTTCTCTCTCTTGCCCAAGTATAAGCTAAAATAGAGGATTCCTAAGTAAGCCAGGGTCGAACAAAGGGAATTGACGATCCTAATGGGTTAATCATACATTCTAAACTTATGCGATATTTATACAGTATATTGATATGAACAATATATTTCTATTATAATATTTACATACACTAAGTAGAAGGGAGTAGCAAGATAGAGATGGTGATGAAATGAAAAGTAATGTGAACTTGCATATTAGGCAATGAAATGCATGAATATTTAAACAATTAAGTGTAAAACAAGGATAATTAATGTGCCGAGGTGAGATAAAGTATTCGTTAACTTCAGAATTAAGGTAAGCAAACCCTCGGTGCCTTTGCCATACTTGCTTGCCTTTCAGGATCCAAATACTTAAAGTTAAGAGATGATTTGTATCTAATCTTTTTGAATAAATTATAAGCAAGTCATCCTATATTAAGGCGAGCAACCTCTCGATGCCTTCGCCACACACACTCGCATTTTTTATATGTA
Organism: Cucumis variabilis; assembly: GCA_037974545.1. Taxonomy (NCBI): domain Eukaryota; kingdom Viridiplantae; phylum Streptophyta; class Magnoliopsida; order Cucurbitales; family Cucurbitaceae; genus Cucumis; species Cucumis variabilis. The sequence continues at coordinate 18,441,834 of JBBPDI010000003.1, forward strand.
TGCTAAGGATAAGTTTGACGACAAGATTGCATTGCAACAATCCTTTTGCAGCCTGTTTAGCTAAATTCGAGTTATCACGCGTCAAGTGACAACAATTAACACTTTGTCTTTTCTCTTGAATAAGACAAGACATTAATGGTCGCATTTAACTAAACAAGACAAACAATACACACATCCAAATTCTCTAACATTAACTACGCCTTACATTATTTACTCATAATTAGTTAAACTTAATTGCAGTGACGAGATAAGAAAATGGGAGAATGGAAGTAGAAGTGCATTGCATTTATAACTACATCTTTAGCCTTTCGGCCATGAAGTTTTCATTACAAACACAGACAAAGAAATTGCAAATGGGAATACAAGGGAATGAGGTGAGCCGCGAAATATGATTTCTCATATTCTTTGGTTCTGATTTTTGCCTTTTACACTAAGGGAAAGCGGTAAGGGGATCACTCTCTCTATCTGTTCTAAGCTCTCACTTAAAAAAAAGGAAGATAATGTAAGATGAAGAAGCTTGCTCTCCAGTGGAATTTGGCACTCTCTTCTCTTCTTGAAGAGGCAACCTCTATTTATAAGCAAGGTGTCATACGACGTAACATTGTTTGAGCTTCATTAATTCTCTAATAAAGTTGCTATGCACTGTAAATGTCCTTTTTTGACATTTATGACAACCATTTGTGTCTGATAGTGCTTCAGAACGCCTAGCTTCATTCTTCTAGTCGCCTTGTTGGTTGTGTTGTCTCCTTGCCTTACATTTTGTGGATTGGCTGCTTTTCTATTTTTGTTTTTCACTTAAAAACCTGCATAGGCACAAGAAAAATGTGATTAACGGGCATACAACTCTTTTGTAATCTATAACTATGAGACCCATTTGTAATTTGAGTAAGAAAGTAAAATTTGGCTAAGTATTAAGAAGTTGGCATTTGAATAAATCCGCAGAAAGGATTAAGCGATAAAATCTTTTATGGTTAAGTATACGTTTTTGCGATTAAGTAGGTAGTTCGGGAAAGAAGTTGTGTGATAAGAAGAGAAAAAGTCTTTGCATAAGTTAAGAAGTGAAAGTTTTCAGTGTTAAACTAGGAGTTTTGGGTGATCTTCGCTGAAGAACTAAGCGTTTCGTAGAGAAGAAGTCTACAAGGAAGCCTTGGAGATTAAGTTTGTGATAAAAGTTCTATGTGAGTAAAAGTTGGTTAGTTCACGTGGAAGATTTCTTATAGTAAAAGTATAATCATGCGATAAAGTTATTCACGAGAAATGTTAAGTGGTTGAAGTTATTTGCAGTTTAGGTTAGGCGGGAAGGAAGGTCTGGCGAAGAAAATGTTAAATCTGATTTGACAAAGGTTAACGTGTAAGATTAAGGATTTAAGCATGATTAGGTTGGATATTAAATTTACATGTGGGAAGTTGGTTGGTGACTGATAAGACACTCTTGTGCTTTGACTTAATGGTTCTACTTCTGCTTGATTCAACAACAATGCATCATCGAATCAAGTCATTGCGTACAATGCGCTCATTGAAACTCTATGCATTGCATGCAATGAGTTATAGGCCATAATCATAGTCATGAGAAAGGCTCACAATGTGCCTCTTCATTGCATAATTCTTAAGTCCTTGTTAAGTACAAGTTTTGCTATAGTTCGCTCAAGTGCAAGCACACAGTAGGTTTACCTGGGTGATTCAGGGTAGAACACAAGCAATTGTTTTAGATGTTAGTTCTAGACTTCACTGATTGTTCAGGCGTTATGACAATTAAGTTGCAAGAATGTAACGGTAATAACACTAACTATTTACAACCATAGACTTACGTATAGAGAGTAAACTAATCTGAAGGAGATTAAATCAAACTAACTTGTATGTAGATGAATGTTGAAGGAAATTCTACATGCTATTAAATGGTTACGAGCTGCGATAACCTTAACACGCTATATTTGCATAAATGGCACGTGATTAAGCGACCTTCTCTTGAAGTATTTACACGACACACTTGTTAGCCTTTCGGGATACAACTGACTATGCTTACTTAGGAAATTATATCTAGAGAACTTGACTCATAATACACATAGAGCTTCTCGTTTAAGGACGACTACCTCTTGGTACCTATTGTCCGCACTTATTTACCTTTCAGGATACAAATGTTGAAAGTTACCTCGCTAGGGAGAAGTTTGTTACCAAACTCCTTGCCCACATTAGCCTTATCCTTGCTACTTGTCCTCTTGGGTAGTTGGCGATTGACACTGGCTAAGTGATGAAAATAGTTTAGCTAATGCGATAAGAATTATAAGTTGAACCCCTTATTGAGAATTGATCACAACCCTTCTCCTTTACTAACACGCATGTAGATGAAAAGTTAAGAAATTGTGGATTGAAAAAGGATAAACATGCAGTTTATGTGTAAAAAGAATGTAGGCCTTAGGCCACTGTACAATATAAACACTACATACACTACAATGGACTAAAAAGAAATATGGAACAGATAGAAGAATGAAAAATACAATTACAAGTTCAGAGATTAAATACACAGATTCTTTTCTTTTAGCATGGTTGTTTAATCTCTAGGTAGCTTGCTCAAGCTTTCTTTCTCTTTGTTTAACATCTTTATCGACCATTTGAGTCTATCTCCTCTCTTTCCCTCTCTTCTTGATGGGGATGCAGTGCTCATTATAGGCTGCTTTTAACGGCGGGAAAACTTTGTTCCTTTGAATGTGTTAGTGCTGTCATCTATCCTTGAGAAGTTACATCATTCCAACTACCATTCTTGTCTTTTTGTGAGCTTTCCTTACGTGATGTTTAGGTTCATCGCCTAGAGTTTTTCATTACTAAGCGCGATCCATCGCTTTGTCTTTGGACGAGATGTCGGGTTTGAATTTCTCCTTTATGCTTTTTTCCACTTGTCCTGCATTTAAAAATGTTAAATGTGTAAAATAGGAACGACATTTATGTAAGCCATATTTCTAAATATTTATGCACTTACAACGTAAGTTATGTGTCATGAGCATCCCTTAGGTGTTTTAATTCCACACGTTATTAGAAGTTTTAAGAAGGAGCTGGTGAACTGAGAAGATTTTTTACATGACTAAGTTAGTTTAAGGACTCTATAAATAAGAGGATTTGGGTAACTAAGGAGAGGATGATGAGAGTTTTATTGAAATGTTAAAGTGCTGCTGGTTTAGTCACTCGAGAAGATGCTTGTGAGAAGAAGAAGAAGAACTTCTTTATTAAAGTTTGGTGAGTGCTTTTATCTCAAATGAATTTATGTTAAAAAAACTTTATTATGATTTCTCTTTAGTGATTTGAAAAAAGAATTCAAATGACAATGTTTCAAAGAGATTTATATGAAAAGTTCCATTTTCAAGCCTGATTTATAATGTTAAAGCTTGACTTGATGACTATGATTTCAATACTATGTTTCTTTAAGATGATGTTAAGTTTTATGTGCACATAAAGAGTCTAGGCTACCATGAGGTGTATGGGTTATATGGTGATAAGAAGATGACTTTTGGGTTGAAAGGAGTGTACAAAGCTTAGCAGGCTAAGCAACAAGGACGAATCTGTATGTTCTCTGATGCTATTGATACAATAGTCTAAACGTGAGGTAATGAGACCAAGCATAGAGAACGATTCAGGATCCTTGGCAAAATAAAATGATTTGTTAAGCATAAAGAAAGGTTTACACAAAATGAAATGATTTGTCGATATGTTTAAATGATTTGATATTATTTTTGCCAAATGATTATGAAAAGGTATTATGAAAGATTTTCATAAAACCTCATTAAGTCTTTTAGACTTACGTTTTAAAAATCTATCTTCCAAGATTAGGCGTTTAGGCCAAGAAGAGAAGAAGGTTGAAGGATTTGTAGCAAGGTGATTCAAGGTGTTTTTGAAATGGTTAAGTCTTGGTTATTTGGTCAAAGTATTGTAATAATGTATGGAAGAAATGTTATTAATAAAGTATATGTTTTGGTTTGTATTTATTTTGATTGACTTTACATTGACCACCGTTACGTTTTGAGTGTTGTTAATAATTTAAAAGAAGTTGAGAATAAGATTTTATGATAAGAAAATTTCAAAGTTGTAACAAATCAGAGGGATACGTTCTTCGAGAAATCATTAATAAATTAATTGGATTGTGTGAGCTAAAAGTTGAGGATTTGTTGGAAGATTTGGAACAACGATGAATTCAAAACCTTTTTCTATAAACCCTGGCATTTTAATGTCACAATCTGAGGGAAATTTTGGAATAGAAAGTTGAAAGCGTTAGGAGCCACTGGGTTTGGTAGAACAACTAAAGCGAAAGAAGCTAAAAAATGGCTACTGACATTGGAGAAGTGCTTTCACATTATGTAGTGTCTGAAAGAAAGAAGAGTGAATCTAGCTACATTTTTATTACAAGAAGAGGTTGAAGACTGGTGGATCTGGAGGAAAGTAGGCGAGGAAGGGTGAATTGGAAAGAATTTAAGGAAATATTTTCCAGTGGCGTATATAGAAGAAAAGAGAGATGGGTTCCACTATTTGGAACAAAAAAGACTCTCGGTTGCTGAATATGAGAGAAAATTTACAGAATTGGTGAAATACGCCTTAATATTAATCGTACATGAGGGAGAAAGATGCAGACATTTGTAAACAACTTGCGAAAGGAGATCAGGACACCTATTGTGCCGATTTTGATAAGGAGTGACTACGTACAGTTGGTGGATGCAACCTTATGAGTGGAAAAGAGTTTGGGCTTAAAAAGATCAAGCTCTCACTTAGGTGAGAAATGAGAAGAAGGAAGTCAGAAGAACAAGAAAGCTATAATTTTAATGTTAAAAGGTTGTACATCTAAAAGTTAAAGTAATAAAATTTTCTTTTTTGCGTTATTGTCTTACTGTTTAAATTTCGAGGATGAAATTTCTTAAGAGGAGAAGAATTGTGAGACCCATTTCTAATTTGAGTAAGGAAGTAAAATTTGACTAAGTATTAAGAAGTTGACATTTGAATAAATCAGCGGAAAGGATTAAGCGATAAAATATTTTATGGTTAAGTATAAGTTTTTGCGATTAAGTGGGTAGTTCTCGAAAGAAGTTATGTGATAAGAAGAGAAAAAGTCTTTGCGTAAGTTAAGAAGTGAAAGTTTTGAGTGTTAGACTACGAGTTTTCAGTGGTCTTCCCAAGAAGAACCAAATGTTTCGCAGAGAAGAAGTTTGTGAGGAAGCCTTGGAGTTTAAGTTCGCGATAAGAGTTCTATGCGAGTAAAAGTTGGCTAGTTCACGTGGAAGATTTCTTATAGTAAAAATATAACCACGTGATCAGGTTATTTGCGAGAAATGTTAAGTGGTTCAAGTTATTCGTCGTTTGGGTTAGGCGGGAAGCAAAGTCTGACAAAGAAATGTCAAATCTTATTTGACAGGGGTTAACGTGTAAGATTAAGGATTTAAGCATGGCTAGGTTGAATATAAAATTTACACGTGGAAAGTTTTAAGCAGGAGCTGGAGAACTGAAAAGAGTTTTTGCATGACTAAATTAGTTTAAGGAATCTATAAATGAGAGGATCTGGGTAACTAAGGTGGGGATGATGAGAGTTTTGTTGAAATGTTAAAGGTGTTGCTGGTTTAGCCACACGAGAAGATGCTTGCAAGAAGAAGAAAAAGGACTTCTTTAGTAAAGTTTGTTGAGTGCTTTTCTCTCAAATAAATTTCGGTTAAAAACTTTATTATGATTTCTCTTTACTGATTTGAAAGAAGACTTCAAATGAGAACATTTTAAAGAAATTTCTATGAAAAGATGTTTTCAAACATGATTTATAATGTTAAAGCTTGACTTGATGACTATGATTTCAATATTGTGTTTCTTTGAGATGATGTTTACTTTTATGAGCACATAAAGAATCAAGGCTACCATGGAGGTGTACGAGCTACATTGTGATAAGAAGTTGGCTTATGCGATGAATGGAGCGTATAAAGCTTAGCGGCCTAAGCAATAAGGATGAATCTGTATGTTCTCGAATGCTGTTGATACAATAGTCTAAACGCGAGGTAATGAGACCAAGCCTAAAGAACGATTCAGGATCCTTAACATAATGAAATGATTTGTTAAGCATAAAGAAAGATTTATACAGAATGAAATGATTTGATGGTATGTTTAAATGATTTGATATTATTTTTGCGAAATGATTATGAAAAGGTATTGCGAATGGTTTTGATAAAACCTAACTAAGTCTTTTAGACTTACGTTTTAAAAATCTATCTTCCAAGATTAGGCGTTTAGGCCAAGTAGAGAAGAAGGTTGAAGGATTTTCGGCCAGGTGGTTCAAGGCGTTTTGGAAATGGTTAAGCCTTGGTTATTTGGTCAAAATATTGTAATAATGTATGAAACGTCTGTTATTAATAAAGTATACGTTTTGGTTTGTATTTATTTTGTTTGGCGTTACATTGACCAACGTTACGTTTTCAGTGTTGTTAATTGTTAATAGTTTAAAAGGAGTTGAGAATAAGATTTTGTGATAAGAAAATTTCAAGATTGTAACAAATGTGCATCATATTCCTACTATTTTGGTGCGTTCATCGTAGTACGGTTTGGGGTGTGACAATAACACGTAACCTAGTCATTTTATCTATTTTATTACATGTTTTCTTCCTATTTCATGCGTTAAAACTTCATAGTCATGAAAGACTAATATAACTTTTATTTCTACAAGTTATCACACCCCTAAATTTAGAATAATACTTGTCCTTAAGCATTACTCCATAGTCCTAAAATGCCTACCTTTCGCATGCTTCACTAAACTTCTCATAATGAAGTTCTAATTCACGTCACATTTCAAAAGCCTCATACTTTTCTCACATACTTCTTACTTATGAAAATATTTCTAGTTTCTAAATGTGGCAAGTGTAAGTTTCAAAACACCCTTATTCATTTCCAAAAAAAATCTTATTATCAATTTTTATAAGTTTTGTTCGGAAAATTCTTGGTTTCTTTTAGTGACAAAATTTTATTATTTATTACATTTGGTGTTGGGTGGAAAATCATTGGTATTTTATGAATTTGTTCCTCTCCTCTATTATAGTTCTTGAAGCTTTACTCTTCATTTTTGGTTGAGAGACGACAACGTTGGAGTTTTTATTTTAATTTGAATTTGAATGATAGAGTAAGTTAGTTTTTTTTAATGGTTTTAACTTTGTAAAAACTCTAAATTTGTTAAAACGCCTAGAAAGGTTCTTTTTATTTTTTGAATGCTTTAGCTCATACCTCGCATACCCCCAAATTTTTTAACGCAGCAAGGTCCAAATTGCTAAATAGTGAATGATAAGATGAACTTAGAAAAGCAAGAATTAAAAAAACTCATTAAGTAAATTTGTACTTGGATAAATAAATGACTGATTACAAGTATAGAATTACAAAAGAGCAAATTACAAAATGCAAAATAAAAAAAAATTACAAAAGTCAGAAGCACCCTCAAATTTAATTGTCTTGAGGGTTCAGGGTCCCAAGGTTTGCTTGTTTCAAGTGGTGGGAGTGGTGCTTCTAGAACAAGCAGAATGATCGAGGCTGACACGCATTGGAGAAAGATTGTGTGGGTATACTCCATAATTGTTTAAAACCGTCGATCATGCTGTATGGACATCTATCACATCAATTTTGACTGTGAGATGACCAATGAAGTGAGAGTTGAGATTGCCGAAGATAATTGAGCTTGTTATGCCCAAGAGATACCGATTCGTGTTCTACGGTGTCTAAATCTTCCTTGTTGTGGGACAGATGTTTCATCAAGTTTAGCTTGGGAATGTTAGAATTCGACGTTTTCCTTGCACATGTCTTGTAAACCCTGGATCCCCCAAGGATTTTATAAGCATTTTAAGGAACTTAAGAGATGAATACGAGTTAAGGTTTATGAAACTTTGAATTTTCTAAGACCATTGGAATTGGCTAAGTGTTCAAAGGAAGAAGGAACTAGGTGTTTAAAATGTAGGTGAGCATCCATAGTGAGCATAAATAACCTCTAAATGACATTCATTAGGTGGCTAAATGAGGGTTGAAAACCTCCAAGCTAGACGATTAGGATATGTTCTAGGCGACCAAAACTATGAAAATAACCTCTAAGGAAACTCTAGGTGTAAATTTAAGTGGCTTAGCAACCTTGGACTTGTTAGGCGAGAAGAATGATTTAGAAGTTAGCATAGGCATAAGTCCGATGGCTAGGTGAGAAAGACTAAACTTATGTACTTATCAAGATGACCTAAGAAGTTAGCAAGCATATGTTGGGTGGTGAAGGCTATGCGAGAATGCTTGTAGTTATAGAAGTTAGCATGGTTGTTATGTGCGAGGTGAGAAGGCGTTATAAGGTTAGCAAACATGAGTTGGACAGACAAGGCTATGCGAGAAAAGGTATAGAGGTTAATTGGCATCTTGACTAGGCTAGGCGGTTTGGGCAAGCAACGTGGTAAACTAATGGTAAGCGATTTAAAGTTAATCCAAGTGTCTGAAGCTACATGCATTTTTTCGGCCAAGGTGGAGGTGGATTAGAAGCAAGAGATGGATTAAGCAAGTAAGAGGTGTCATTCCATTTCCATGCAAGGCTTCATTATAAATAGGCAACTTCACTTAAGAAATTCTCACAATCCACTCGTGCCATTTTCCTTAATTTGTTCTCAAAAGTTCAGAAATTGTGTATAGTTTAAGAACTGGGCTGCTGGGAAATTTAGAGGTGAGAAGATTGACGTTTAGACCAAGGAAAGGTGTGAGATGGTCATCTTGGAGGAGAATCTGAACAAGGTAGGCATTTGCTATCCACAAGATGCGTTAGAAGGATTTTGGCTTTGTTAAGGTCAAGAAGACTTCGAAGGAAATTCCTGATTTAAGATCAACTCAAGTACCGTGACACATTGATTTAAAAGTGATTTATAAAGCATGATTTCCATGTTATTGTTTAAAGATATGATTTATGATAAATTTTTATTGAACTGGTTTCTCAAAGTTATGCTATGTTTGAATGATTTATTGATGAATTATGAAAGCAAAGGAAATGTTTCAAATTTTTTACTATGTTTTATGCTAGCCCGAAAATTCCATGAGACCTATTGTATACATGTGTTTAACTCGACCATGATGGTAGGGTTGATGAGCCTATAGTTTATGGGCCATCAGGAAGGGTATATTTTATGCCTTAAAGGAGGAGGATTACAGTGAATGTTGTTTTTTATCGACTATTCCGTCTTAGGACAAAGAGGTTTAATACTGCCTGTGCCTATAGATCATGCCTTCCAAAAGCTATGAAAAATTCAATGTTTCAAGTATCATGTTATTAAATGACTATTTTTTATAAATGTTATTTAAGTTTTAGTTTTATGTTAAACTATTTATGAAAACTTATTTTATAAAACTGTTGCTCACTAAATCCTTTGACTTACTATTGCAAAATGTTTTCTCTTTCCAGGTATTGATTGTGAATCTCTGTGTGCTGAACTTATTGCTACTAAGCCAAATTAGTTCTCAGTCATGAAAGGAAATGATTTGTTATGTTTTTAAAAAATTAATATTTACATGTCTTATATATTTTACATGGTACTTATAAAAAGCCATTTCCAAATGGGTTCCACTATAATTTTAAAGTTATATCTAAGTTTAAACACTTTCGTTGGAAAATGTTTTATGTTTTATGTTTTCAAGTAATGGTCAGTTGAATTGTTTCAAAGGTGAATGATTTTAGTTGATACCACTCCACCTTTCATATCTAGAACAGGTGATTCAAGAGGGGTTGTGACAAGAATAGTTGTCACACCCCCTCCCGGATTACCTGCTAGCTTAGATTGAAAGACGACGTGAAGCCGACCGATAACGTTTTTCTCACCTGTATCTGTCGACTCTGCTAAAAACTTTAACGTGATAAACTTGCTAATCTAGTAGATAAACTATTGTACATGCAACATAACACAACGGATCCTAGACGAATCATATACATACATGAAATGTAGCTTGAAAATAACTGATTTCACGAGTAAATCTGGAGACACCTTAATCAAAACATAACTAACAAAGGTTTATACAACCGCATCTCCTAAAGCTCACACAAACTATAGAATATCTATGTCGTACTAAGATATATACATCATAACACAACAGACTCTATGCACAACTTTAACCATGTACTGGCAATCGATATCGGAGCTTCAGCAGACTAAAGTAGTCTATCAGGCACCGAAAACTCGATCTCTACCTAGAAAGTGGGTAAAACATTTTGGAAGGGTGAGCTGTAAAGCTCAGAGTGACTCAGTTTAAAACTAGAAATTTAAAGGTAAGAGCACGTGAAAGCTTACACATATAAATCTGTTTATACAAGTCGTAAACATAGACATGTAATAGTAAGAATAGCTTCCTCAAATACTCATTATATACGTCATTGAAATCTAACAAGGCATATTAATTTTATCAAAATATTTTAACTAACATGACAAATCTATGTTGTGTAGGGCACACCCAGTACAACAAACATTCACAAGCTCTACGATGTAATGGGGTCCGCCCAGCACTCTCATCGTCTTTATCATAGTGGGGATCATCTAGCACTACGACACATCTTTGTTATAGAGTACACTTAACATCTACAATGGAATCTAACTTGTGTGCACACAGTACCATATAGCCTCAGGCTCAACACCTCAGTCATGTAGTTAATGGAAACATCAGAAAAATCATATGAAAAAATTAAAACATGTTTGCTATCTTTATCTTTTGTAAAGCTCAAGATTACTTAGATTGTTCGTGAAAAGCTATAGTTTTTAAAACAAAATTTGGTAACTCATGCTTTGTTTGAAACACAGTGGTTCAAATACTTTCCAAACATTCGATAATCACGTGCTAGCATAAATTTTCATTAAGAAATCTAGTCTCGAAACTCATACTTGAAAATAATCATGGAATTCAAATGATTTTCAAAGCTTGTAAATAAATGTGTAGATCAGTCAATCATAATAAATAATTAGGAGAAAAAAAATATATTTTCAAAACTGGCTTTGGTCACTCACAGTCTAAGAGTAGTTTCCCGTGTCAATCCGACCTATTTCCTCTTGGTCTGTCAAACAACCAGAACCAAGTATTAGAAACCTAAATATTATGATCTTCAAATTTTATGCTTGACATGACTCACTAAGGATAATGCTAAAGAAGCCTTTCCTTAAAAAAAAACAATAAACCATATTGGATACATTTCTCAGAATTTTCCACATTCGTAGCATAAAATTCAAATGATCATAACTCTTTCACTAATTAACCAAAATGATATTTTTTTATTTCAAAATATTCATTTTGAGGTCCTCTAAAACTTATCTCAAGACATGTAAATCTGTTTTCCTGTGTATAATCTCAGGTATCCTTCGAAACTGAACCACTCCAACAATTGCGCGTACCACAACCCCTTTAACTTGTCCCTACAATTTAACTTATTTTTAGCCATTTTTGGTTCACAATTTCTTCATGAAAGTTGTAGTAAATTGAATAATCTTTCCAACCATATCAAATATAGATACTAACTTCACCATTACACTCTAAAATACAGAAAAAAACCAGAGATCTCTTGATTTTGCGTGAAAATCACCTGCCCTATTTTCTTTGTCAAAATTCACCCAATGAACATCAGAATTTACACAAGATTTCTTCATAAAATTTGTTTGAAAATAAATTAACTTTCAGTAAATTTAAATCTCACCTCTTAATTCTATTTGTGTAGCTCGAAATCAATAAAAAACCAGAGATGTGCTTAGTGAACTATATAAAAGTTGATCTTGCAAACTCCTTGTCTTCTTCAACAAACACTTCTTAAACTTCTTCTTCTTCTTCTTCCTTTCTTAGCCTTCTTCCTTTTGAAGTCCTTCTGAAATTTGATGCAGAAATGATGAAGAAAATGGTGAAGAAATGTTTGAAAGAAGATTGGTGGTGGGAGGTCTCTTTTATAGCAAAGAAAATCCTCTTCCCTTTTTCTTTTCTTTTCTCTTTATTTTATTTAATAAAAACCATTAAATACATATACTTAATTTCTATTTTTTCTTTTATTCCTTTCACATAAAAAAATAAAATAAAATAAACCAAGAAAATATCGAGTTTACATTAGTAGTTAAGATTTATAATAAAAGGAAATTTGAAAGGAAATTTCAAATTGGTTAATGGTTATTAAGCTTGGTTCATAAAAGCCCTGAAAACTTTTAAACCAAGTATAATAGCCTTGGTTAAGAAGGAATTCTATTTCAAGAATTAGTTATAAAGGACATTAGGAATTATGATTCAAGTGAAATAAAAAGTACGTCATTATAGAAGTATTTTAGTACCTTAAACTATGAAAATAATGAAGATTGACAAAGAAAAGGGTTGTTGGCAAGGAATGGACATGTGAAGACAAAACCTTTTTATTGGTATTAAGAAAGAGGTATGTGACATGCAAGGCTTTTGATTCATGCAAGAAAGAGGTATTAAGAAACAGAGTTAGGGATACCTACCTCTCAGGAATAGGGATTGGGGATGCCCATTTTGTTAGGTCTTATATCATAAAACTCGTAGATAGCAAGATCATTCTCTCTTTCATTCTTTATGTCTTGAGTTTTAGGTGAGTGCTTAGAACAAAAAAAGAGAGTTCTTCCATTGCCATTTTCCCCTCAACAAACAGACAAAAATCAGAGCCAAGGAATATGAGAAATCATGCTCTGAGGCTTGACTCATTTCTTTATACACCATTTTGTTTTGTTTAGATCGTGGAGTTCATTTCTCTGACCTTGATAACAAATATTTTAACCCTCTTCTCTTTCTTTTGTGAATTATTAATGAGCATACACATTTCTTATTAGCAACGATATATATTTTATTTCACATGTACATTGTTACAAACTAAGTATTTGAAAACAAATGAAGATGTAGCAATAAGAAGGGTGTTGCAAGGTAAACCATATGTATACCTTCCATTTAATAATGGAAGATATTTTTTTAAAAAAAAATAGAGGATCTCTTGACACACAACATGACATATCGAAAGATCATGGAGAACTCCCGACATCGTTCATACGTTGAGAGTTCTTTGTGATCTCCCATGCATCATATGTTGTGCATCAGGAGATCTTCTTCTAACACATTTTTCCTGACCCCAATTTGAATGGGCCTTTATGCATCGAAAGATCCTTTCCTGATGTATTTTCGTATATCTTGCTACGTGTTTGTGCGTTGGAAGATCACCTTTTCTTGTAATGCACCCCCAATCAATACTTCGTTTGTCCCATGCTTTAGGGCGACATAGTTTGGGGTTGACTGGTTCACCAGCCTTTCATCCACTCTGTGTGTCCTTACGTGGTCCAAATCACTCAACTCCCTCAAAATCTCCTCTTCAACTCACTTACAGATACAACTGGAATTTGGGTTTGCCCCAATGGGCCTTGTAGAATTTCTGACTCAAGCATGTCATAATGCACCTTTATTAAGATCTCGATGGGCTTAGGTTTGGCAACTTCTTCATAGAGGCCTCAAGTCAGACACTCAACGAGGTGGAAAGGTAGAGTCTTTTGGAGGGAATGGTTGTAAGGTTAGTGATTGGGCATTTGGGTGTTAGGTTTGATGAAGAAGTCATTGGCTTCTTTATAATCAATTGAAGCATTTTGTGAAGGCTGGAGTTGGTTTTCTTTGGTCATCCATGGATTTTGGGTTTGGAAAGAAGAAACAAATTAGTTTTTCGATAAAGGGAAGAACACGACAAGATAAAAAACACAGTGAGAGAATTCTTTGAAATGCCTAAGCTCAAGAATGCAAATGAGTCGAATGAAGGAAATAAGCCACTATTTATAAGTGAAATGTGGCGACACGAGTCATTATGGCATTGCAAGTGCATTAAATGAGATCTAACAACTAGCGAACCATCCCTTCAAGTTTTGGATCTAGTAGTCGCATTAAATCCAACGTTTCAATTTCCTTTGTGCGTTTACATTCATAGGCATTACTATTTAATGAGTGGGAGAACTAATTTGTGTCTTAACACTTAGGGCATGGGAGACAGGCTGCACACGTGTGCACATACCAACATGGCCTAGGCATTCACCTCATGTCGCTTAGCCATGCAGTGGACATGCTTTGAGACCTAAAAACCTCCTTTGCCCAATTCGTATGCTCATCTCACACTATTATCCTGGCACTTGGCCTACCCTTGGCCTTGCCCAAAAACTTTACTTTTTACGATAAACTTACTTGATTTTGGAGCTTAATAACTAAAAATATATATCTTAAATCAAGAAACTTCTTTCGTCAAACTTGTTTATAAATGTTTTAACTAGCATACCTCAAACTTTCAATCACAAATTTCAAGTATTGGCTTCTATAGCTCTAACATACTCAACACTGCTCAGTGTTCCTTTGAAAATGACTGTTGTGGATTTTTCACTTCAACGCCTTCTTTCCTGGTATCTTTTTTTCTTGGAAGCCCTTTCTTTGATACTAGAATTAATTTAGGACATTTTCTAAATGGAATTACCCAATTGACACGAGTGGATTGTGAACATCATTCATCCAAAGTTGTCTTTATATAGTGATCCTGGCATGCTCCTTGATTGATCCCTCCTTCTCACCTCTTACACCACATATCTGTCACTTTGCACCTCATGCTACTTACCTTACACCTCCTACATGGAAAAACCTAGTTCCGGGTTTTCTTTCCGGCCACTCTCCGGTTGTTCTTTGTAAGTTATTTGGGTTTTCATTATCT
>JBBPDI010000003.1:18508431-18523367 GCA_037974545.1 Cucumis variabilis
TTTTATAATAATGAAAATCAATATACTCATGATAATATCTTTATGTTTCATAATATCATATGATTCTTTAACATCACATAAATATGAGTAATTGAGTTAACTTTAATTTGATATCTATTGAATTTACTAATTTGGCCACTTTGGTGACTAATGAATCATTCATAATATAGATATCATATTAAAATATTCACAAATAATTATTTCCTTAATTTGCAAAACAATATCAATGGAATATATATCTATAAGACTTACTAATTTGACCACTTGATAACTAACAAATTACTCAAAACATAGATAATATTACAACAAAACAATTGCAAACATTGGTAATTGAACTAACGTACTTTTAATTTGATATTTATATAACACTTAATAATTTGGTCACTTTGGTGACTAACAAATTACTGATACTATAAATATTAAATAATCACAAACGACATGCTTTAAATTATTTGTGATTTAAACATGACAAAAAAGACAATAAAACATAATTTATTGTACCAAACTTTATGAAATTTAAACATGTATAATTTTATATATTTTAAATTTAAGCAACTTAATCATGGGTAAAAGAGTTACATTAATGGAGTAATTAATAAAATAATTAAATATGAGATAACTTTAAATCCAAGAAAAAACTTTAATCTTGAAAAAACTCTAATTTTCATAGTGTGATTATCTTTGGGTAAATTATCTCTTGATGATATTTTTATCTTCTTTTTTTTTTCTTTTTCTTTTTCATAATAAGAAGATAAAATATTTTCCTTTTCATAATAAGAAAATAGAAGATTTTTTTTCAATTTCTAAAACTTATTTATTTTTCCCAATTAAGTTTAATTTGATATCGATATAACATATTAATTTGGTCACTTTGCTAACTAACAAATTATTCCTGACATATAGATATCGAATAACATAATTTCTAAATAATTTTAATCATAAAATTTGCAAAAATATTAACATTGCAAATAATTTTATCAAAACTCACATTCAATCTAAACGACATAATTTAAATCATTAGGATAAGTGGATATTTTCACTACAAGAGATTGAGGTATTCCTGACGCGTTACAACATCGGGAAATCTTAAGAAAAACGTTGGGACAAGATCTCCCGACGTATTACTCAATGTCAGGATAGACGTCGGTACAACTATGTGGGGAGACCCATCCCCGACACACCACAAAACTGCGTCGGCATTTCATATCTACTAACAGTATTTCCACCGACGTCCGTTATGTGTCAGCGTATCCCTAGGAATCTACCGACATTCTCTTCATGTCAGGAGACGGTGCATCATGAAACCTTTCCCGACGCCATCTCCATGCATCGGAGAAAAACCTTTTTCCTGACACATTATCTGCATCGGGAATAGTATTTAATTTTTTATTTTATATTATTATTATTATTAATTATTTATTTTTGTTTAATTCTTAGTTTTTTTTGTTTCAATTGTAGTTCTTTTCAATATGCATTACGTCTAGTTTGTTACACAATAATAATCTCGACCAGTAAGAAAGTTTAAAGAAAATGCTTCGCTTAGTCCAATTAAGAGCTATCTTTCTTTTCTTTTCCTTTAATGCACGATGTTTACTAAGAATTGGAAATTTCAATTGATCTACTTGTTCTATTACTTCATGCCCATTCATTACCATTGGAGCAGCCCTACGCTCTACCTTGTCATCGTACAACCTACTTCTCCGCCAAACATGGTTCTAAAAAAGATAATGTCGATGTCCCATGAAAGATATTTTTTCTCTTATCCCAGAGGACGATCTATCTTTCATGCACATGGGACATGCCTGATACTCTTTTGTACTCCACTCCGATAAATCATCATACGCTAGAAAGTCATTTATCGTTCACAACAAGCTGCATACAACTGAAAGAAATTATTGGCAAGGAAATCATACGTATGCACTCCAAAAGTCCATAACCGTTTAAGTTCCTCAATCAAGGGTCTACGGTAAACATCAGTTTTCCTACCAGGAGATTTTGGATCGGGATTGAGCAGTGTCATGAAAAAAGTTAACTCTTACATGCATTTCCAGGGTGAAAAATTGTAAGGAATTAATACCACAGGTCACATACTATACGAATGTTCCGTGCATCTGCAACAAAATCAGGAAATTCATAATCAAAATGTTTTTATTCATCCGCATCCATTGGATGTCTCAACACATAATCTGTTTGAACACGTTCGTCATGGTGTCATCTCATATTAGAGGATCCTTCTTGCGAAACAAATAAGCGTTGTAATTTCGGTATTAAAGAAAAGTGATGCAATACCTTATGTGAAATTTTTTTCTTCTGTTATTAGGACTAACCTTGTATCGAGACTCACCACTAGTTGGACAAAACTGCAAATCCTCAAACTCCTTCCAGTACAGGACACAGTCGTACTTACAAGCATGAATAGTTTCATATCCCAACCCCAAGCCAAGCAATTTTTGTTTAGCTTTGTAGGATGAACTAGGAACATTAGTACCACACATTGGAAACACACTCTTTATTAAGTCTAACATCATGTCAAATGACTTGTTACTCCAACTGTTTAAAACCTTTATGTGCATTATCTTAACCAAAAAATTCAGGAAAAAGTATTCAGAACAATCGGGGTATAACTCACTACGAGCTTCATTCAATAAATCATGAAATATGTTTAATATTTTTTTTCTATATTTACCCCAATCGGAGCTTCTATTTCCCGTTTGTGTTCAATCAGAGCTTGTAAATCATTAAGCATATTAAACATTTCATCTTCTTCATCAAAAGGGTTACTTCTAGTTCCTTTATCAAAAGGGTTACTACTGGTTCTTTCATAAAAAAGGTTACTAATGGTTCCTTCATCAAACCTTTCAATACTTCTATGTAAGTTCACTAGATCTCCATGATACAACTATTCTGTATAGGAGGGAGACATTTCGATGGACAATAGATGTCACTCCACACCCTCTAATGAGTATCAATTTGAGTTCATACATCTCTTACATAGACACCTTATTCGTCCATAATCATCGATGTGGAACTTGGCAATCTCTAAAAATTGAGACACTCTCTCTATACTTAACCGATAACTTATTCCTAACTTTCATCTAACTCTTGTCTATCGTTAAAGACCTAAAACATAAAACTGTTTGATCATTAGTCCTATATTACTATCCCTATCAAATTCGAAACTTAATTACTCCATGAATAAGCTATGCCAAACCTTCCCTCTTTTTTAACTAATTACTACAGGATAACCAGAACAAACTAACCAAACATGCACCCTAGTATATCTACTAGCAGGATAGTCATTGTTGTACCCCTCATCGTATAAATACAATAATATTTAGTACTCAACAATACAATTTAATCAAGTAAATAAACATAGAATTCGAAGTGTCCCCCCTTTCCTTTTCCTTCCATTTTTCTCTTTTTTTTTTCTACACAATATTAATTTCTCCATTTTCTTAAATATATCATTTTATACTATTTCTCTCAAATTTAACTTACTTAAACTCTTCAATTTTCTTAACCTACTTAATTTTCACATTATAAAATGATTAAGAAATCACATAACAAACATATATGAAAATTTTCTATAACAGAAATATGCAAGATCGATTCCTTAATCAAACACCCAACTAGTAAATTTCGAACCAAAACATAATTCAAAATCTAATTCCTAAAACAAAAACTAATTCAAAACCTTAATTTCTAATTCAAAATCCTAATTTGTAATGTAAATAAAACAAAAATCACATCAAACTAATATATACCAATATGCGACTGCGACGGCAACAACGACGAATCCCCTCTTCTTCTTCTTGATCTCCTTCTCTCCCAATCTTCTCGGTCTCCCTTTCTCTTTTTTCTTTTTCTTTTTTGTTTTGATTCTGTAAAGAATTGGACTTAAAAAGACAAAGAACTCCCGACGCATCACGAACACGTCGAGAATATCACCCTATTTTCAATGCAATTATTGAAACGTCGGGAATAAGTACCCTATTCCCAAAGTTTCTGTACCACGTCGGAGGAAGGTGAAACGTACAATTAATTATCTGCCCTTCCTTCGATGCAACACTGTTGACGTCGAAAATAGATACCCGATTCTCGACATGTCTGACACCACGTCAGAGGAAGGTCAAACGAAACAATTAATTATTTTCCCCTCCTCCGAAGCGACACTTTGGACATCGAGAGAACGGGGCTATTCCCGACGTTTCATGTGTATGCGTCAGGGAAAATGACTTTTCCCGACGTGCGTCGAGATGCATCGAGAAACACCAGTTTCTACCGATGTTTGTTTTCTCGACAATTTGTCCTACGTCTGTAAATGTTCGATTTCTTGTAGTGTTTAAATCATATTTTATATCATTATCATTATATATCCATAACACATAAAAATAATTGATATATAATTTATGTGATCATCATAAAATCAATTCCATGTAATTTACATCACAGTTTGAAGTTAAATATTGCAATAATTTCATAAAATGTCATACAATCATACATTATTCTTCAAATTTTAATTATATAATTTAAATTTCAAAGATAAATGGGTACTTTAAACATAACATATGCATAACACATAAAATATAATCAATACATAATCATCAATTTGAACATAAACTACATATATGCATACAAAATATAGTAACTTTTTGAAAAATCAGCAATATTTTAATTTTTATTAGATTTTAATTCTTTTAATTATGGATTAGAATATTGACTTAAATACAATGACAGTCTTCTTAAAAGAAATATTGAAATTGAAAACTGAATAATGGAAAAAAATAAACATAATAATAATTGAATGATGGAAGAAAGTAAACATAACGGTTGATGGTGAGTTTTGAGCGCGCACACACATATATACATCATTAAATTTCTTTCCTTCCTTCCGACTTTCAAACTTAATTCAAATTAACAATCAATAATTAAAAAATCTTTAATCAAATGATAATTCAAGAATCTTTAATCTAAATTTAAGAAAACATACAGCAAAACATTAAAAAACAAATTATTAATCATTCATATAAAACCACGAGTTCTCAATTAAGACTCTGATACTACATATGAACTTTAGTTTCATGATTATACAATAAAATCCTAACATTGTATATAACAATAATGTCAAGATCTTTGAACTAAATAATTTTACAAATTAAATTTGGATAAAAATAGCATACCTTTATCCATGAATAATCTTATTGAGGAATTGTATTTCTCTCATTTGTTTTCCTTTAGATCTTAGTTAGATTTCTTGATGGAAAGAATAAACTACTTAATGAGATAGTGAGAGAACCAATCCCTAAGCTTCTATTTATAAACACCATCCATCATGGTTTTAATTAGAACATTATGTTCTTATCTAATGAGCCTAATAAAATAATAGGTCTGAAAGCATATAATGCATATGAACCACATTAATAATAATATTATATTTAAAATAAATCCAACAGAACAAAGAAGGGAGAATTTTTTTGGGCTTGAATTAAAATTTTAGTTATTCATTTTGGGCTTTGATTAAAATTTTGGAATCGTAAATAGTTTATAAATTCTTTTATTTTTAAAAATTTTTCAATAATAAAATTGTTAATTTACTTCAATATTTTATAGAGTAATTTTTACAACCTATAGCAAATTCTATCACTGATAGTCATTGATATGCTAGAGTGATTGAAAACTATTAGCGATAGAATCCAAAATTTTGTTATAACTTGTTAATATTTTAATTTATTTTGTTATTTTTAATGTCCCTAAATTATATGAATATTTAATTCATTAATTGTGATTGAAGAATATTAATTTCCATGTTAATAGTGCTAACTAATTATTTCAACAGATTCAAGTTTGTTTCTTTTTTAAAAAAAATCAAACCTACTGCATGAAATCGACTTAATTGATAAAAATAGAATTAAAATAGTTTAAAGTTTATGAAACCTGACTTTTACTATTATTTATTTCTAAAATCAATTCAACTAACTCTACTTCATTAATTTTATATTATATGCACATATTCAAGTGCTCCCCGAACCGTGCGAAAGGGTCTACTTCGAAATACGCTACAAATCACATCTATTGCTATTATTATTCCTTTTGATACAATAACGTGGGATATGTTTATGTCTAAATTACAAAAGAAAAAAAAATTATCCTTTGACTTTATCATTTGTGTCAATAACTACCTTTTTCACTTTTCAAACTTTAAAAAATTTTGAAGTTAAAAAATATCTTTTATTGTTGATTTTAGATGAAAAGCATTAATGTTTTATTTTTAAAAAAATACCTCCAAACTTTGAATTAGTAGTGTTGGAAAGGAAGCAAAGATTATGTACGATCCAAACTTTTTAAACTTAAGCTAATGGCATTAACTAATAAAAAAACACTTCAAAAATTTTCAAAACAAAGCAAAGTCTATGTATTTTATTAAAATAAAAGCAAAATAAAACAATTTAAGAAAACCAAGAGTTTTGCAAACTAGAATAAATAAACTACTAAAGAAAATACCTAACTCAAGCCCTACCTAAACTATGAAAATAAATTTGTTTAGAGAATTTAAAAGTAAAATCATCTATCATGCATGACATATAATTTATCGAAACTCATAAAACATAAAAATACGGAAGCATAGACATAACAATTTCCTTATGGCAATTCATAGGTTCTTTTTGTCGCTCGCTAGCTTGCCTCTTCGAAATCTCTTTATCTTTGTCTAAAACGCTAAACATAAAAAGAGTGAGTATATAAATATACAGAGTAAATGACCCATTACTAGTCCCAACAGGAGAACTGTTAACTTCTTATTAGGTTATACCTTGAATTATATCAGTCTTGCAACCCCATAGGAACACACACATCAATTATAAAGTGAACTTAAGGGTACACTTAACAGTCAAACAATTATTAATATTAGTCTAAAGGTGGTGATTCCTTAGGACACCATACATGCAGCTACAGGACATGCTAGCCTAATAGCTAAAGCTAACAATCACCATCAATCCAAAAATAGTCTAATGCAATCTATCTTAATCCAAAATGGTCACAAACATACCATGCATAAATCATCCAACATTCTTAGTATTTACATAATTAATCAATTTAATCATGCTGTCAAACACAATATATTCAATTTTAGTCAAACCAACACATATTATCATCCTTGCTTTTTAATTTGATCAAACCTTCACAACATATAATCTTATCAAAGCATTTTAATTTTATGTATAACCAAATCAGTCAGTCATCACAGTACAACTCCACTTTTCACATCAAAGGTCCAATAACAAAATCTCTTACCTTAAACGTAGTTAAAATTGCTAGATTGAAAATTAATCCAAGTCAACTTAAACATAACCAAAATCAAATTAATAATTTTGCCCAGCAAAAGTACAATTTTAATTAACTTAGTTTTCCCAATTACTTACCCAAATGGAGGCTGGAGACCCAACTCCAACCTTGACAAGAATTCTACAAATTAATTCCAGTGTATCCAATTAAACCTTCCATAAGAAAATTTCAACATTTTTTCTAAATTTAATCTAAATTTAGAACCTTAATCTTTAATGGATATTTCAAAACTCACAAAAACCACACCAACTCACTCAAACCAGTGAGTGGTGGATAGAGATATCCAATTTTTCCATAGGGACAAGGATTCACTCCGAACGGGGTTGAGATTTTCTAATAAGGTAGGGAATGAAGGGAGGGAGTGGGGGAAAAGTTTCCCATGAGTTAAACGGTGACGAGGATGGGGACAAGGAATGCATTCCCCGACCTTGACCCCAGCCCCATTTCCCGTCCTTGCCCTAATTACACTTTATTTATTTATTTAGTATAGTTTGGGAAAGGTTATGTTGTTATTATATAAATAATACATCTAAATTTCAAGTTTGATTGCTTATTGGTCAAGATAATTAGAGTGGTTAAATTCAATTTTCTAATTTAGATTATATATGTGAATAATTTGATTTATGTTTATTTCTTTCTACTCAAAAGTTGATTAGTTCCTTAGGCCAAAATTTGATTAATTTATCCTTAAATTCAAATTGTGGTATAAAACTAACGATAACAAGCAATTTAGTGTTAGATTTAATTATTTACCAGAATTTTCTACATTAATGATTTAAATTAATTGATTTTTTCAAAAACAAATAATGGACAAAAATTTCCCGCTGGAACTTGATCCCTGCGAATTCCCTATAGGGAATCTTTGCCTCGAGTTTGTAGTAGCTGTGGAGACCAATGGTGGCACGACTCGACTTGGACAGAGGCTTTGACTTAAGGGTCACGAATAGAGGGGACGACTTGGACTATAGAGATGAGGCTCGTACCTGGTCAGATGCTGAACGAAGAATAGGGGCGGTTGGGTTGTTGTTCATCGACCAAAGCAAAATGGAGAAGAATATAAAGGTTGTGTAATAATAGCATCTTCTATCAAATTTGTTTGTTAAGAGTTAAGGAAGGGGTTAAGTGTTACCCAAGGAGTCTCAAGGCATATCAAACATCTCGAAACGACATCCTAGAGTTTAAAAAAGCGAAGCAAGTACCCAAAAATGGCATCTTGGGACAAAGGTGCTAGGACTCTGTTTTGCCAGTTGAAAGGAAAGACATGATGCATTTGAGTAAGGAATTTCAAGTAGCCTTGAGTAATCTCAGACGAGATTTAAGACAGAAAAGTAGAACCCAAAGCTAAGGCATGAGCATCTCGGTACTTATTGGCTGAGATGAAAGACAAAAGGGTTTGGAGATGGATTCTCGGACCATCTCAAGGCCACTTTTGGCCAAGACTGGATGCAAGGAATGGTTTTTTTTAAAAGGTTTTCATAAAACAACTTAGGGGTAGGGGGAATTGAACCTGGGTCCACTTGTCCTCAGGTACATACATGTGCTAGATGAGTTGAGCTCATGTTGGTAGGAAAGGAAAATTTAAGAGTTCTCGAAAAAATTTCGAACATATCCAACTAAGAGGTATGTAGATCTTAGAGGATCTCAGGCTGTTCCTGATTGAGATCATTAAAGGACGCACGGGTATTAGAACTTTCAAAAACTTTTGTTGCACAAGGATTAACGTTGTTCAAATGCAAATTTAATTTTAAACACTTATTTATATCATGTTGCATCATTTTTATTCAAGAGAAATGTAGAGAGAAGAGTTAAAAGAGTTGAGATTTCTTGAGAGTTGGGAGCCAAAACAAAAATTTCTGGTCAAGCTTCAATTGGGTTTTTCGATCAAGAGATATCTGGAAGAGTTGGGGTTTTAGCAAGTTTGAGCTGAAGAAGAAGAGTTAAAGCTGGAGGTTTGATTCCAAGTACGTGCAAGCTTTCCCTTCATTATTCAAGAAGATTTAGAGCAAGTTTGTTAGATTTGGTTGTTAATTTAGACATTAAATTTGGACAGAAGCTCGGTTGAGCTACAGCAAAGCTTATTAGAAGAGTTTTTTTAGCCAGCCAAGGTTTATCAAGACTCTAAAGAGGTTAAGGTTAGTTAGAAAAGTGCTTCAAGCAAAAATAGGAAAAGAGAAGAGTGTGAGAATTAGTTTCGAGATGGAAGAATTTACTTGAGTTCTCTTGTTATTCCACGTTAAGAAGAAATAGGAAAAATCTATAGACCAAGGAACTAGCCAAAAGTTGTGAGTGAAAAAAATGAATTTGAAATAAATTTCTAAGCTTGATTTACAAATTTACATTTGAAACATGCTTTGAGTTTAAGTATTCAGATATACTAAATTTATGATTTATTTACAAAGCATGAGTTTCAAGTTTAGAAATGAGAACAAGAAAGCATGTTTGAGTTGAATTTCTAAAGTATTCAATTTGAAAAATGTTTCTATGAGATTTATTAATATGAATTTGAATGTTGAGTTTATGAAAGTATTTTAACAAAGAAATTATTTAAGTAAAGCGACATCTGAAACTTGCTTGATGCAAGAGATTTACATGAGCATGTTACTTTAGTTGAGTTAAAGCTTTAGCATGAGATTGTTGAATATGTTTTAGTCTATACCTAAGATGTCTTGTAGAGTTTGTAAGACAATTCTCAAATGCTCAGCATGTTTTACCATGTTCTCTAAGTAAATCAAAATGTCATCAATGAACACACAATGATAAACTGATCCAAATAGTAGTGAAACACCCTATTCATCAAGTCCATACAAGCGGTTGGTGCATTGGTCAAATCAAAAGGCATTACTAGAAACTTATAGTGCCCGTAACGCATTCTGAAGGCGGTCTTAAACACATCTGACTCTCTAACCTTAAGTTGGTGATAACCTGAACAAAAGTTTATTTTTGAGAATATTGAGGCTTATTTCAATTGGTCAAATAAGTCATCTACACGTGGCAAATGATACTTATTTCTAATGGTCACTTTGTTCAATTATTGATAGTCAATACATAATCGCATGGTATCATTTTTATTTTTCACAAACAACATTGGTACTCTCCAAAGTGAAGTACTAGGAGTCATGTATAACCCTTACCAACAATCCTTGCAATTGTGCCATGTGATAAAGAGCTTGAGAAATTGGCGTTGTTCCTGACGCAACCTTAATAGTAAACTCAATCTTCCTATTAGATAGTAATCCACTTAATTCCTCAGAAAATACATCCAAGTATTCACAAACAACTGGCACACTCTTGGCATTTTTTTCTTGCCATTCTAGTGTCCACTATATGAGGTAGGTAGGCATTGCAACCCTTATTTATCAACTTTCTCACCTTTACTGTCGAGATCATATATGCAAGTTCACCTTCTTTTTGCCTACAAACTTAACTTCAAACTCACCTAGTTTTCTAAATACTACCTCCTTATTGGAGCAATCTAGAGTAGCATAATACTTGGTTAAGAAGTCCATTACCAAGATTACATCTAACTCATCAAGGTCCAATAAAACTATGTCTACAAACATAGACGAGTTCTCAACTCTTACTTCACAAACTTTACACACTAAATCAACTACAAACACCTCACCCATAGGTGTGCTAATCAATATTCCACCCTCTAGATATTCTATCTTGTAGTTCAAGAACTTAACATGCAAAACAAAAACAAAAGAATGCTTGACTCCTAAATCAATCAACACAAAGGCAGGATAATTACAAATTAATCGTGAACCTGTAATCATGTTAGGAGTGTCTCTGACCTTTCTCTGATTCATCCCACATATCTTTCCTAGTTTCCTTTGCCTTCTAGGCCCCTTACCCTTAACTCCACTTGGCCTTTCTCTATTTCCATCAATAGGGTATAGATGATTCACTGATTGCAACATTGCCTCTTGATCATATTTAAACCACTAAACTAGAAAATTTTCTAGTGAAGTGTCTTGGTTGCCCACAATTGTAACACACCTTTGGACCCATAGACCTTCCTCCAGGGTTAAGGTAGTTTCACTCGCTTGCCTTACTAGCAAAGCTCTCCTTGTCAAAATTGGTGCATTTCCTCTTCTCTTACTCTAGTTTTGGATCTAGAAACCTTCACTATAACTCATTATATATCCAAAAGAATCATTTAATCAAGGCTTGAAGCCACTGTTTTTCTAAATGCCAGTGTAAAACATCTATCCTCATCGTATCGCTCACTTCCTCACGTACTGCTAGAGTATTGCCCACTTTGACCTTCACTCCTATCACCCTTAGCACTCTCCACTTCGGCCAAACACCTTTTGATTCTCATGGCTGCCTTAACTAATTTTGAGAAGTCTGACGGATAAAAAATGGTCGTCATTGAGGCTTGAATCTCTATTCTTAAACCATCCTCAAACAACTTACATTTGTCAACTTCATCTACTACAAAAGCTAACACATACTTAGCCAACTCATTGAATTTCTTTTCGTATTCAGCTACAATCATTGAGCCTTGCACTAAGCTCGTGAATTCATACCTTTTTGCATAAAAAAATGAACAAGGAGAAGACTTGTTTTAAAATACTCTCTTAAACTCTTCCCATGAAACAAAACTCACTCCTCATGTTCTCACCTCACACAAGGTCCACCAATCCTCAACACTATCTTACAAAAATTGCAACAAGAGTGCGTTGGTAACTTTAACCTTTCTTTCTTCAGGGCATTCCATCACTCCAAAACACTTTTCTATTATGCTCAGTCCCTTCTCCATGTCAGCTGGATTCACTGTTCCTTCGACGTAGTAGCTCTTAATTGTTGAAATTTATGTCTTAAAACTCATAGTTTGTAATTTAAAATCACATTTTATGTAATAAAGTTGTTATTGAAAAATTATTAGTGAAATTGAATATTATAATCTTGAATCTAATAAAATAAAGTCCAAAGGCTATCTTGATTACACTTGAACTCTATATAGATATATAAATACGAATCAAGTTCAAGCATGTAGCTTAAACAGTATATTGTATATGAATAGAGTTGGACACATTATTCTAAGGACACTATAGATGTGGCCCACTTTGTATTTAGTATAAACAATGTGATCCTAAGTCATTCATATAGACACATAAAAGTGGGAGTATCGTATGTAAAGATCCTGAGCTAACTATGAACTTCTGTTTAGATGGAATTATCCTTAGATTTTCATAAGTGAGGACAACTCATTAGCCCTGGCCCAATAGCCTCCCATTTCAAGGGTGAGACTGTGGACAGTTGGGGACATAAAAGGTGCAAGATGGAATTCATTCATGTCCATCATAGGGTTAGTAGATAGATTGTTCCCTTAAGACTGAATCCAAGTTTTGAACAAGACTCCCCAACCTCTCTTTGGCCTAAGAGGGATTCAATTTATAGGTTGGACCTTAAACCAATTGTTCAATAGTGGATTAATGGGATTTAAGGAACAAGATGTAATCTCAAGGTAAAACAGTAATTTTAACTAGCCAAGATTACAAAAAACTTGTGAAGGATTAACTTACTAATCATGGTTATATCAAATGAAAACAAATATTTATATATATATATAGTGAGGGAAGTGAAACTACGGGACTTTATTGGAATGACTCGTTAGTCAACGAGTGTTGATTAGCTCCATCCAAAAGAGTAGCTAGTTAATCTTGAATCGTTAGAGCCCATGATCTTTAGATTCATTGGGTTCCCATGCTAGCTCATATGAAATAAACTTAGAACAATATGATTTAATGATTTGAATTGTTCGAATTAGGTAGGAGAGAGAAATTGACAAGTATATGTGATATAGTCGTCGACTATTAGTTTATGGAAAAGAGACCGTTTTGAAGCTTTCCGAGGGTTGATGGAAATGGTTAAAGTTGTAAAAAGTCAAAGGATTGACTTTGGACTTTAAAAATTCAACTTTGATCGGCAATATATTTAAATGTGATTTGAATTTTGAAGAAATGAATGCAAACTTATGCTCAAGAGGTCAAAATTAGCCAAGACAAAAAAGATTGTAAAATTTAAAATGTTTACTTTCAGTTTGGAAAGTCAAAGTTTGACTTTGACTAAATGACCATTTTGCGCTTTGACCAAATATAATGGAAAAATTCAACATTTTGTTGGATAATCTAACTAACTCTAGTGGGTTAGGTGTTGCCATTCGATGATGAAAAAAAGTCCACAAAAGAAAGTGGATTGTGAGATGTTGAGTCATAGTGAATTTGAGACACGCAATTTTGCATGGTTTTTCTCTATATACACACTTCCAAACAACATGAGAAGAATTTTTCTATTTCTTTAAAAAAGAATTGGGTATTTGGTTTAAATGAAATTTTGTTTTTCATAAAAAAATTCAATTCAAAAAAATATTCCACAATTTCCATCTTTTTCTCTCTCCCAGTTCCTTCATCCATTAGGTCCCACAATCCAGTTCTGAGTCTGGAGGATAGTAGGTCATCTCTAGTGGTGATCCACTTGATCGGGTGGAGTATAGTGCATTTATAGTAGCTACAAAGGTATGTATTCGATAAACCCTAATTTCTAATTAATTTAGGTTTTAGAGTTATACATGTTAATTAAGAGGAATTAGGGTAGAATTTCAATCAAATTTCTGTTGCGCATGTCTTAAATCCATTACTAATGCCTTTAATCTTTCAACTCCAAACCGTTTGTCTACATTGAAGGATACAGGTACAAAGTGATAAGCCAACCTTTGAGTAATACGGTCATACACTTTATCCTCCATATCTTGTGCTGCATGCTCATAGGGGTTGCTTGACCCCCCCTTCACACTCTTGCGCTTTAACAACGCTCTTAGTAGCTGGAACTCCAGGTGTCGCTTGCCTACCTCATGGTACCATCACTCCCTATGATGTATCAGCATATTAAATTTGTATGATTCTAACATTCGTCTACTATGTGCATGATTCTAACTTCTAAGGCTCCCTACAGAACTTATGCTCTGATACTAACTTGTCACACCCCTTTTCGAGTCTAGTCCACACGACCAAGAGAATATGTGACCACTAGGCACTAAGCGCCTATCTCACCATGCGATAATGTGCTTGATGCTTAGTAACCAAAATTCTACCACAACTATCACTTACTTAACGTGCACCATAAACTTAGTTAATTTATCAGAAGACTTCATTCTATAAAACGCTTAGACTCTAACCTAATGCTATATCGCCTAATGTTTGTACCGCATTGACTAATTCCACATAAGGCATGTAACATATTCAAATGCCTAACTCATAACACTTCACGTAGATTAAATCGGAAATCTTTAGAAAGAAAGTAATTCATTAATACATAATATAGTTTCCACACAATCCCCCTTCTGCCTAACTTTCTACATGTTATGCAACCGACAAGACTGGTGGGTGACACTAACAAGAAGATGTGATGCAATTATCACACAACAGACAATCAAGACAGCAAGTCAAACACTGGATATCCTTTGCTATTTAGGAAACATTTGAATTGTTGACAAAATGATTAGTTAGTGGAGATTTCTTCAACACATTTTATTTAAATAGGTTTTCATAAACAAAAACGCATAAATCATAAACTTGAAATTCATTACG
>JBBPDI010000003.1:18535802-18548901 GCA_037974545.1 Cucumis variabilis
ATATTTGCATCCTGGACACCTCCGCCAATGACCCATTTCTCAAGAACGGATAAAATTCCTCGCGACTAATGTTCTTGCTATTGAACTCGACCAGCTTCTTCAGTAGATTTAGCTCTTCCCCTTTACTCCATTCAAACAAACTCTTCCACCTTTTCTTCTTTTCTGATCCCAATGAGCTCTTTCTTCTCTCCTTTTCTTCTTCCATATCGTCAATCTCACCCTACTCAAATCTCTAAAAAGAAAAAGAAAAAGAAAAAAAAACAGATCGAGTCAGAATAAATTGCATAATATCAAGACATGTAGTAACATTGATACATACTTTCTGAGCTTTTCCTATCTCCGTGAGGTACAAATTACTAGCACCAAATACCTTCCCCAATTATTCATACAATTCCAATAATGGAAAATTAATTACTTGCATTAACCAAAAAATAGAGAAGCAAAGAAATAGAATAGTAGAAAGAAATCATATTAGATTAGATCTTGCACACACCTCCTTAATTTGGGTGTGTTCGTGTGATAGAAAATTGCTTATTCTATCTCCTACTTTTGAGGTCCATTAAATAGCAGGATGTCGTATAAAGCTAAAGGTGTGGCATAATTTCATAGCTTAACTTTCTTTTTTCAAACAGAAGGTCAAGCTACACAAAACCTGGAACAAAGAGAGAAAAACAGAATATTAAGAGAACAAGACAGTATTCGATTTGCATTGCTACATCTATTTTTGTCTATTTTTGGGGTAAAACAAACAATTCTTGATGACTTTGAATAGAATAATGGCAGTAACTCAGGAATATAATGCAGCAGCTCCAAAAGAAAAGTGAAAGTTTGAATGGTCATGCTTAAGGTTGAAATTAAATAAATAAACATACTCAGCGGCCCTTCCAGCCTTAGCCCAAGATATTCATCAACACCGAAATCATGGAACAGCTTAAATTGGCTTTTTTTTTTCCTGTAGAAGCAACCAATGATTTATAAATTTAAGTACGAAAAATGGAGCATTAGGTGTCAGATCGAGTTTACCCTTTACAAGGCTTACAAAGAGGCGCAGCCCAGATCTACTACAAGTGTGACGAAACGAACCCTATGATGAGTAGCAATAACACTGTTGTACACAGACGTGCGATTGCAACCCACAGGAAAGTGACGCAGCGGTGGCAGCACCCACAAGAAGACCCGTGAGGGCGGAGGCGATGAACAGCCGAGAGCACTCAGTATTCATTCAGTAAAAGGAGAAGAGGATTTGGATACATAAGTAATACTTGGTAAAAATTTCTCCCGCGCAAACAAGTATATTCCAAATGAACTCACCACGGGCTCAAAGTTTTAGAAAATTTAACAAATGGGAGGGGTTGATGTGAAGGAGGGCTGAGGTGTGTGACCCCAAAGATGAGAGATAATTATGTGAAATATTTGTAAGATTTTATTTTCTTCAACAATTAAATAGATATTGCTTGACAGCTTCTCATGAACCCAAATTAAGAAATATTGAAAAATAAAAATTTATCAAAATTCCAACTCTAATCAATTCTTAATTAAATTTGGGTTTGATGTGATGAATAATAAGTTATTAATTTTAAGAAATAGTTTACTAAATGAAAAAGAAAAAAAACATTTGTATATATTGGTCATTTGCCATATATATTTGACAGTAAGAAAGGAAAGTTAGAAGAAAGGAAAGTTAAAAGAAAGGAAATTGAGTAATGAATTTAAAAAGAGAGAAAGGAAAGGATATTTAGGAGAAGGAAAAAAAGGTTTAGGGTTTATATTACCATATAGGTTAAAAAGAGGTGACTAGCTATTAATAGAAAATTAAAATAATTGAGATGATGATATAGCCGTTGGGGATTATATTGGAAAATAATATAAATAAGGAACAGTTGCAAATTTAGTAATCATGTTAAAAATAATTAAGCATATAGCAATATTTTATAAAATTTGCAAATATAGCAAAATTTGTCAAATTTTATCAATGATAGAAATCTTATTACCGATAGACCATGTTGTAAATATTGGTTTATTACTGATAGATCATACGAGTCTATCAGCAATAATTTTGTTATATTTGTAATTTTTTAAAATTGTTGCTATATCTTTAATTATTATTCCTAAAATGGTCATCAATTACAATTTTCATATAAACGAGGAAGATTTGTTCCTGGAATAGGCAGGGAATAATTAGAATAATAGTATGAAGAGAATTATTCATTTGAATTTGGAAGTTACATTTGAGTAGTGAATTTGATCTTAAGAAAGCAGTATGTAACCATGGGCAGTTCATGATGCCACCAAACCAATGGATTCCTTTTTCTAAAACTCCCCAACGTCCACTTCGTCTCTATGATTCTAACTATTCTGTCTTGGTTTCTATTAAACAAACTTCTTTTCTTCTTACAATTCAAATCCACTCTTCCTCTCCTCCTCCTCCTAGTACCACTCATCATCATCGTCTCTCTCCAAGATGAACAAGCCATATTGGTATTGTTTTATGTATAAATCTATTAATTTTATTTTATGTCTAATTTATATATCTTTTAATAATTAATTATTATATTATGTATAGGATCAAGTGGTTCGGATGCTTAGGCTCACGGAGAAAGATAAAGATGAGTTGAGAAAATTCTAAAGTTTGCGTCCCATAACCAAATAGATGGGTTTTGGTCGACTTTTTTAATCTCCCAATCTCTTTGAAGATGCACTCAAGTCCATCCTTCTATGCAATACAACATAATTATATTAATTATTGTATTTACAAGGTTATAGAAGTAGAAATATTTTTATTTTATATGGTTAAATCAATAAATTTTGTTATAAATATTAACACACAGGTGAAAAAGGACACTGGCAATGGTTGGACAGTTGTGTGAGTTGCAAGCCAAAATGAGCAGTGAAAATCATCATAATAATAATATTAGAACGAGGAAGAGAAAAAGAAATAATAATAATAAGGGAGCAAGAAAAAGCGAAAAGGTAGTAGTAATTGGGAATTTTCCAAATGCCGAAGAAGTTTGTAGAATAGGGGTTGAATTGTTGAAGGAACATTCTCTTGGTTACAGAGCTGGTTTCATAGTTAACTTTGTTCAGCATGTTAAAAATGGTAAAATTGATCTTCAAACACTTGAATTTCAAAATCCTAATTATTATTTTTCTGAAATCAAAGGTTTGGACCTTTTGTAACTGCCAATCTGCTTATGTGCCTCAGATTTTATCGTCAACTTCCAATTGATACTGAAACTATAAGGCACTTAAAACAGAGATTACCTAATTTAATTTATTTCTTTGTCCTTAATTCTCCATTGCATGCATTTATGAATATCGCTCATTTCAGTTTAACTATTTTATTTCTAACTAATATAGATTCATGGAATACAATTTTGCAACAAGAAGATAGTATGGGAAGATGTCAAACTAATTCGACAAGTATGCTCCTTTCCAATGCTTGGCCTATTGGTACGTATTCAATAATAATAATAATAATAATCATTTTTTTAAACACACACTACCTAATCTTTGCTTTAATTTATTTCCATTCATCCATCATATGTATAAAATTTCTCTCTTTTTTCCTTGTAGATTGGAGCTTGTGAAATTTTATGAGAGCAACTTCGGAAAGCTAAGTGAACTTTGCTCCAATGATTATCATAATATAAGTGGCACTACACCCAAACTTTGATTTTAATTAATTATTTATTTCTCTTCTCAATTTTTAATTATTTTAATTATTTCAGTTCCCTTTTATTAGTTTTTTTTATAGAACATTTTTAAAAATAACAAAATAAATTAAAATATTTTCAAGCTATAGCAAAATTTTGGATTGTGTAACTGAGATTATTCTATCACTATAGCATATCAATGACTATCAATGATAAAATTTACTATAGGTTGTAATTATTTTATAAAATTTGCTATTTTTAAATTTTTTTTATTCAATTAATTTGTAACACCCCTTCACTTTTCATATATAAATATTATTTATACAGTATTCATTGTTAATTACAAATAACAAATCATATAAAATTAATAATCAAATTTGAACAAAATGAAGAGGATTGAAAGAATTATCGATTATGTGTGGATTTCTCCAGTTATTGTTTTATTTACAATATTATTACTCCGTATTATTTTCAAAAAGTCTAATTATTTTCTTTTTCTTTTTTCTTTTAAAAGATATGTGCTCCAACCAATATATTAATTGAGTTAATTAAGCTTGGACTGATAATTAAGTTGTTTATAGTTTATATGGTTGCTATTTACCCCCTCAAAATTGATAGGTTATAACAAATAAAAGAACTTTTTTTTTAAATAATGTAAATTTGGAAAAAAAATGTCAAAAATAGGGTAGTTGAAAAACTATTGTCAAAAATAGGTTTTTTAGGCGATTTCCATGAATAAATGAAAAAGAAAGATAAATATGTGGGACCCAATATATTGATAATTAAAAATGAATAAACCGTGGGGCCCAGCAGATTATATATATAAAAATAAGAGGAAAATAGAAAGTGTGGGACCCACTTCTTGGAAATATCGCCTAAACAAACCTATTTTTGACAATAGTTTTGCAACTACCCTCTTTTTGACATTTTTTTCCAAATTTACATTATTTAAAAAAAAGTTCCAAATAAAATCTTAAAATTAAATTAAATTGAATTAAGGAGAATTTACATGAAAAGTATTTACATCTTATAGGCAAAAACAATGAAAACTTTGGGCTTGAGTTAAAATTTTGATTATCGAGTTTAGATTAAAATTTTCTATGGATCGTAAATAGTTTGTTAAAATTTTGGTTATCGAACCTGCACGTCTTGAAAGCTTTTAAAAGTTTGAGTTTTCAAATTTCAAAACTTCAATTATTCAGAGATTCAATTATTTCTTCAACCAAAGATGGGAAGATCTCTATTTATGGAAAATTTCCATGCGGGCTTGGTGGGCTTAGGCTTGAGCCCATTTTGCCCGTTGGATTTAAGCCCATTTACCTGATGGGCTTGGACTTAAGCCCATTTGCTCGGAGGACTTTGACCAATTATTTCTTTGGCCCAATTTTACATCGAGGACTTGAATTAGGTTGGATATGAGAAAACTTGACTACTCGAACCCAATTAAATTATGAATATCATAATTTTGCTATGATGACATGACATGATTTAATTGGCCAAAATTTCTTGTTCAACAAATGCTCCTTTTTGAGATTCGTGCACGTGTATGGGTGGGTAAATTTTGAAAACGATAAGCTAAAACAAAAAATACAAGTGATTTGTTCTTGATATTGACTTTAGTTAATATGTCAAATTAATCACATTAAAGCATTTGAACATAAGTTTGATTAAAATGAAGTTTGGAATATACCCCAATGTCAATTTTGTAGTGAATTTTGATTTTAATTCACAATTTTTTTCAATAAAAATCATTTAGAATATAGCCAATTTTTTAAAAATGAAATTGATTTTTTTACCCATGAATTTAATAGAAGAATTGAGACTTAAAATTGATAAAATTGGAATATTTCCAACTCATTAAAAAAAGAATTTAAGTCAAAACTTCGATTGATTTTTTTTTTTTGCATAATCTTCTAATTTGAATTTCTAGTCAAACTTGTGCCCAAATTTAAGATTTGAAAAGTTTGTATTTTTTTACTTAATTTAATTTGAAATGAATTTATGATTTATGATAAAGATTTTTTTTTACAACAATAAAAAAACACAATGATTTGGAAATTTGTTTTTTTTTTTAAATTTTCCAATTTTTTTCCTCAATCTTGGATTGAAGTAGGAGAAATGTTTTTTTTTTTAAAAAAAGAAGAAATATATTTTTATTTAATTAATTTATTTGTTATTTTTTTTTGTTAAAACAAAGAAAAAGATTAGAACTTAATCTCAACTTCTAAGTTTATTGGTTTGTTGAGAAGCTTGAGGATTTGCTACCTTTCATCCTTTATAAATAAGGAAGAATGTTGAATAAAAAAAATCACCGCAGAAGATGAAGATGATCATCCTTCATTCTTCAATGTGTTGCAGCCGAGAGAATCATTATCTTCATCTTTCTCACTTTCTTCTTCATCGGTGACAACTTCACCATTTTTAATTATCATGGTTCTTTTGTTTGGATAATCACGAGCAATATGTCCAATCCCTTAGCATTTCCAACATTTTATGTCTCGACTATTTTCTCGAACCTCCTTCAATCCATCCAATTTTTCTTTACCCTTGGAGCTCTCAGCCTTATCTTTCTTTTCAAACTCAATCTTTCCTTTAAGTTTGAAATCCACCTTTCCACTATTTGAATTCTTTTGCCAAGTAGTAGTAGAAAAAGAAGTAGATTTAGAAGAAACATACCTCTTGAAGTGCATCTTTTTCTGAGCTAATTCCCCTTTAATTTTGACAGCAAGATGTAACAACTCTTTCATATCAAAGTAAGTTTGTCTATCCACTTGGTTAGATAATTCTTGGTTCTTTCCTTCTAGGAATCTTGTGATTGTATCCTCTTCATCTTCATCAATATTAGTTCTATTCATAAGGGTTTGGATTTCCTTATAATAGTCATCCACACTTTTGGACCCTTGTTGTAAAGTGTAAAGCTTTTGCTTGAGTTCTCGAATGTAGTGCTTAGGAATGCACCTCCTCCATGTTAGGGCTTTCAATTCCTATCAAGTTTCAATTGGCTCTTCATAGTTCCTTCTCCATTCAAGTTTCAATGATGTCCATAAAACACTCACATAATCCACAAATTCAGCTACAACAAGCTTCATTTTCCTTTTTTCACTAAAATTGTAACAATAAAAAACATGATCAATTTTGCTTTCATATTGCAAATATTCCTCCTGATCTGTTGTCCCGTGAAATGTAGGAATTTTGAGCTTCACTCCTCCTATCCCTCTTTCTTCTCTTCTTTCATTTTGGCACTCCCTTTCAAGCCTTCTTTCTGGTAACATGCCCCTTCCCTCTCTTCTTTCTCTTCTTCTACCTTGGCCTAACACTCTCCTCCTTCTTAGATTTTGTCCAGCTAAAAGAGTTTCATTATCCTCATCCTCTTCATTTTCAACTCCTTCGTTCAATACTTCCCCTTGGTGAGGATTCCTTAATGCTACCTCCATCCTATCTAATCGATCTATCAGGTCATTAGTTACTTGAGTTAAACAAACAATTGCTCCTCCTTGTGCTTCTATTCTCCTAGCTTCACTAATCTCCCCATAATTTTCTACTTTTTGATTCATAGTGAGTAGATTAAAAGGGACCTCACACACTCAACTCACTAATTGTTCACTCAGAACACTCGTGTTTACACACAAAAGGTAGGCTATTTGGGAAAGTAGCTAAATTATGATGGCCTATGCAATTCTTGAAATAGTGAGCTATTCAATATAAGCAAGACAAGATAATTATGAAGCTAACCTCAAAAGGAACGAAAAAAAAGAAAAGAAATAAAAGGTTCAAACAAATAAGGAAGTTCACAATTTTCGGATGAAACTGAACACAGAAATTGATTTGCTAATCGAAAGATTTTAATAAATAAATTTGAAAAACTATCCTTCTTAGAAGTTGAAGATAAGAGATGGATCTAAAATTTTGTTGAAGGGCACGAAATGAAATTCGGTAATTTGCAAGGTAAAAGAAAATGAAAGAAGTTTGAAAGTCACAGATTTGAAAGTCTTCTACAATTAATGCTAGGAAACTGGAAAGTCATTCAAATGATCATGCAATTGACTTGGGGAATGGAAGAAACATGCAAAGAGTTAATGTAATAACTCAATTATGCAAAATTTGATTACAAATCAAGATTAATCACAATTTTTTTTCTCAATTTTTTTTTACTTTTCTTCACAACCTTGTTTTTTTTAATATGTAAGACGTAATAAGATTAAGGTAAGATAAAGATATGAAGAATGATTGATGAAAAGACAAAAATTGATAAGATGAAACTAAAAACAAGAATCAAAATTTTGTAAGAAAGAAAGATAGAATCAACCCTAGAGTAGGCCACAAAGATGCAACATATTCTCTGATACCAAATGACAACGCAATCATAATCATCAATCCAAAGATCCAAGCTATTAACATAGCAAGAACCTTTGAAATAAGAAACTAACCCCTCTTTATACTAATTTAGATCAACCAAGAGAAAGTTAGGATTAGATTACCTCTTAGATTGAAGATCTAGAAGCAAGATTTAGAAATCTTATTCTAAATTGAGTAACTCCACAATCAAACTTGATCAAGGTTAGATTGAATGGTTCGCATGCATTCTATCACAAGAATTACAAATTAAGGGAAAACTCTCAAAATGAGATTCAAATTACATTCATCAAAAGTCTTGTGTTTACAAATGAAATGATAAAAGCATTATATAGCCTTGTAGAGGTTCTATCCTAACTAATGAAAATACAAAAAGTCTTTAAAACATTAACTAATCTTTTTATCTTCCAACAACTAATTTCTAACCACCATCTTTAATACTAAGCTATTAATCGATCTATCCATTCTTGTACATGAAGAATGAAGGATTTTTTAATCTTTGATGCTTTAGATCTTGTAATTGGTCCTTTCAAAACAAGTGAAACGCCATGATTCACATCATTGTCAGACTTTCTTCCAAAAAACTTTCTTTGTGATCATCAGAATGAAGATCCAGAAGTCGTTGAGTGTCATGCAATCAACGCAAAGGAGGAAGAAAGCATCCTTCCAAGATTACTAAAGAGGAGGGAGTGTTAAAAGACCAATTGAAATTCAATGTAGAGGACATGTTATCACTTCTTGAAGCGACCAAAACCATCCTTATTGATGCATTGTTAAATTCAGGAGCATCAAGTTCGAGTGGACCGACTACTACATATGAGAGTGCTTCTTTATTGCATGTCTATAAACTTCTCGGATTAGAATTTGTTGTTAGGATATAAACTTCATAATAGACCCTTGTATATTTTTGGATACGTTTGAGAACAGAGAGTCGACTAGATTCTCATCGATAATGGATTAGCTATCAACATAATGCCAAACTCAACTATGAGGCAATTAGGTATCTTGATGGACGAGCTCTCAAATAGCAAGCTGATAATTCAAGGTTTTAACCAGGCAGCCAAAGAGCAATAAGCATGCTACACTTAGAACTCACAATTGGCGACCTAAAGGCCAGTGCATTGCTTCATGTCATAAACTCAAGTACCACTTACAAGTTGTTACTAGGTCGTCCTTGGATTCATGGAAATGAAGTAGTAACTTCGACATGCATCAATGCTTCAAATTTTATCAAGATGGTTTAAAGAAAGTTGAAGCTGATTTTAACCCATTCTCAGAGGTTGAGTCTCACTTCACAGATACAAAGTTTTATTTGAATAATGATAATATCTCAGATGCTTTGCCTACAAAAATTTCACTTATAAAAGGAGAAGATAATTCACAACTGAAATCACTTGTAAGCAAGAAACCACAGGAAAGTACAGGAACCTTTAACTTTGGAAAGGTTACGAAGCATACACTATCAGCATAAAAAGTATAATCTTGAAGGATGAAAAGGCTTCAAATCCACTGGTTTTGTGCAATGTTCTTTTGTAGAGGCACAAAAAAGGCAAATCACCGTTCATGGAGTCTCCAAAAGGCTTGAAGGTTGGTGACATTGAAATCTTAAAAGAAAGCTTCACTACACCACTAACTAAGATAATGAAGCAGGAGATAAAGATAGACCTGATGGAAACAAACTTGCTCCAAAGACGAATGAAAAACGGATTCGACCTCAAGGCTTTCAAATTGATGGTGAAAGCAATTATGACTTCACTGATCACGCCGAGTTCAAAAGCTTAAAAATTCATGATTGATCTGAGCTCTCCTCAACTCAAAAGAATCTTTTATAGGAAGGACATGTTATATCCGTGTCGAGAAAAGGACTCAGATACAAGTTACTAGATAAGATACATATAACTAGAAAGGAGAGAAAAGAGTGATTGACAACAATCATATAACTATAAAGGAGGTTGATAATACGAAAGAAAAAGGAAGCAAGAATCAGAGAACCTCAGCATTTAACCAAATTAGACCACCAGTTGCATGCTCCCTAGTATTTGAAAGTAAAAAATTGCTAGGGTAAAGAGTTTCCTTGCGACGCAAAGGGAGAGGAAGAAATTCATAGCAATGTTCCTTCTCGATTGTAAAGAAAAACCTTTGTTACTCTCAATACAAGTCAAGGTTTGTTTAAGGTAAAAAGACATAATGTTATACTAACGAATCTTGAAAAGGAAGGCTTAGAATAAGGGAAAGGTGAAACTTCATGTCATCACATCACCATTATTGAGGAATCAAAGATTGAAACTCAAGAAGAAGGTAGAATATGCCCTCATAGAGTTTAGAGGATGGTGGCTAATCTACCATTGATGAGCTAAAAGAGGTGAACCTTGGTACAACAGAGGAACCACACCTAGCTTTCATTAGTGCATCTCTCTCTAATGAAGAGAAGGATAAGTACATGAGTTTTCTCACTGAATACAGAGCATCTTTGCTTGGTCGTATTAGGAGATACCAGGATTTGATCCAAAAGTAGCAGTCCATCATTTCAAAATTAAACCAGGATATCAACCTATTAAACAAGAGCAACGACATTTTTTATCGGAGCTTATTCCCTAAATTGAGGTGAAAGTCAAGAAGTTTATTAAAGTGGGATTCATTAGTGAGGTCAAATATCTAACGTGGATAGCAAACATTGTCCTTGTCAGAAAAAAGAACAGACAGCTTTGCATTTGTGTAGACTTTCGTGACCTAAATAATGCATGCTTTAAAGATGTTTTTTCTTTACCCATCACAGAAATCATGGTTAATGCAACTACTGGCCTTGAGTCATTGTCATTTATGGATGGGTCGTCGGGATATAACCAAATACAAATGGCCCTCACAGATGGAGAAATAACAGCTTTCAAGACTTCAAAGGGAATATACTGGTACAAGGTGATGCCCTTTGGATTGGAAAATATTGGTGCTACTTATCAACGCACTATTCAGAAAGTGTTTGATGATATGTTGCATAAGCTGGATTAGTGCTTGTGTTACCTCTATGATGTTCTCCATTATGATTAATGGCTCTTTGGAGGGGTTTTTTTATGGGAGAAAAGGTTTGAGGCAGGGTGATCCTTTATCTCTTTTCTTATTTTTGATGGTTATGGAGGCACTCTCTTATATTTTGAATCAACCTCCTCAGAGTTTCCAGTTTCACTAGCTTTGTGAGAAGGTTAGATTAACTCATCTAACCTTTGCAGATGATCTTATGCTATTTTGTGCAGCTGATGAGTCCTCTTTGAGTTTTATTAACGAAACTCTTCGAAAGTTTGGTGAGTTATCAGGGCTTTTTGCTAATCTTGGGAAAAGTTCTATTTTTGTTATGGGGATTAATAGTGAGGAAGCAACTCGTTTAGCAGCAAGTTTGGATTTTGTTCTTGGGCATCTCCCTGTTTGTTATCTTGGACTTCCCTTACTATCTAAGCGGTTATGGCCATTTAATTGTGCTCCTATTATTCAGCAGATTACCAGCCCGATTCATTCTAGGTCTGCTAGAGTTTTATCGTTTGCTGTAGACTTCAGCTTGTTCGTTTTGTGCTTCATAGTCTTCAGGTTTACTGGGCTAGTATGTTTGTGTTGCTGGCGAATGTGCATTATGAAATTGATAAAATCCTGAGGTCTTATCTTTGGAGAGGTGAGGAGGAGGATAAAGGAGGTGTTAAGGTGCCGTGGGCTGAAGTATGTCTTCCTTTTGAGGAGGGCGGGATTGCTATCCGCGATGGGCCTTCTTGGAATACTGCGAGGATAATGAAGATTCTTTGGTTAATGCTAAAAAATTCGGGTTCTCTGTAGGTTGATTGGGTTAAGGCTTACATTCTAAAGGGGAGGTCGTTGTGGGAAATTGATGTTGGGGTTGGTCAGTCTCAATGTCTTCGGGCTATCTTGAGTAAGCGGGATAATCTAAAGGAGCATGTTAGGATGGAGGTGGGAGATGGTTGGCATTGCAGAGTGTGGTTGGATCCATGGTTGCAAGGTGATCCTATCCTTCAGCAGGTTAGTGAAAGGGTGATTTATGATGGGCAAGTCGGCGGGATGTTAAACTGATAGAGTTCATTGGTCCAGATGGGGATTGGAGGTGGCTGCAGATTTCTATGGAATTAATTAATCTTTGGGATAGGGTTTAGAGTGTTTGTTTGTGTCCTAGTATTGAGGATAGGTGGTTTTGGATGCCTGGTCGTAATGATGGTTTTTTGATTGCTAGTGTGTAGGATACTATTCGTCTTCATAGTGTTAGGGTTAGTTGGTTGGGTTTACTGTAGGGTGGGGGGAATATTTCCAAGCATTCCTTTTGCACCTGGTTGGTGATCGAGACAGATTGGAAACTAGAGATAGGTTAAGTTAGTG
Organism: Cucumis variabilis; assembly: GCA_037974545.1. NCBI lineage: Eukaryota > Viridiplantae > Streptophyta > Magnoliopsida > Cucurbitales > Cucurbitaceae > Cucumis > Cucumis variabilis. The sequence continues at coordinate 18,548,177 of JBBPDI010000003.1, forward strand.
GGACAGGTCAGTTTCTTTGTCTTGCATTCTTTGTAAGGGGAGTTGTGAGTCTCGTGATCATTTTTTTTGCATCTTTTTGGGTGTAAAATTTAGTCTAGGGTCCTTCAGGTTATGACTTCTTCTCATAGGATTAGGTATTAAGGGGTTGAGTTGTCTTGGATTTGTCATCAGGGTATTGGGAAGGGTGTGAGGAGGAAGTTGTGGCATGTTCTCTAGTGTGCTACGATTTACTTTATTCATAATGAGCATAACCATCGTCTCCATGGAGGTCAGGCTCGTGAGCCTATGGTTCTGTTTCAACCCATTCGTTCTTGTATTGGTGCTTGTGCTGCTTCTTGGTGTGAGAATGCTCATATCTTATTTAGTTGGTTTCCTTTCATCTTTCCTTTCTTTGCTTGCCCCCGGGCTGTGGGGTTGTTATTCTTTCTATTTGGTTTTTAGAGAGGTTATGGCTTCTTTTTGTGGTGTTGCTTCGCCTTTTGTGTTGTTATTGTTCTTAATTTATTGCTTTGATTGGTGCTCTTTCTTTTGGTTTTTTGCTTTATTCATGTGTGTGTGAGCGTTTTCCGATTTTGTGCCTTGGCCTCAGGCTGTGAGTGTTGGGATTTATGTTACAAAACTCGTAGATTGTAAATATAATCCATTAAGCGTTATTAATAAAGTGTTATTATTGTAATAATTGTTATTGATTAAATTATTAGTTTTGTCTTAATAACCCAAATCCA
>JBBPDI010000003.1:18597212-18607484 GCA_037974545.1 Cucumis variabilis
CTAATCTGATATTATTACATATTGATGATGATTTTGCTTTTATATATATACATGCATAGCGAAAGAGAAAAAAAAAAAAAAAACTGAATCTTTGGCCATGATTTAATTAGTTTACTTTGGAGTTTTCTCAAACTCATCCAAGAAAATCCATTTACGCCGGCTAAACAACAATGTTTTACCCAACATTACAACATTTCATTAATTTAGTCAAATCAAAGAGCAAAAAGAAACAAAACTACAGAGGAAGTTGACAAAAAAAACCTTGAAACTTCAGAACAGTGTACTTTGTTGTATGTGTGATGTCAGCCATTTATGTGAAGAAACTAAGCTTTGCCCCATAAGCTGTAACATTGATTTCTCCCATCATTACTTAAATGATATTGATATTAGTTAGAAAATATCGATTTTTTAAATTTATTAATATATATATATATATATATATATATATGTCATATGAGAGTAGATATATTCTTTGTTTTTATCTTAACAGTATATAAGAGTAGTTATATTCTTTTTTTTTTTTTTGTTAAGGATATATGTCTTTTAATTATTGATTTGTGTTTAAGTTGATTATTGAAATTGAGAGACAAAGAGCACACACCGATTTACGTGAAAATTCGAGTACCGAGAGAAAAATCACGATTGTTTGTTGTAATTATTTTCTAACGAATAATACAATAGGTATAAGGGAGAATAAATAGAATATGTATGAAAATAGAAAAAGGAAAATATTTAGGAATTAAGGAAAATATTTCCATAATCTTTCCATAAATATTCTAAGATTATAACACTTCCTCTCAAGTTGGAATGTAAATATCAATGAGGCCCAACTTGCTAACTCAAAAGTTGAAGTTTGGTTTGAGAAGCCCCTTGATAAGAACATCAGCAACCTGTTGACTCAAAGGGATGTACGAAATGCATATGCTCCCACTGTCAAGTCTTTCTTTGATGAAATGTCGATCAATCTCAATATGTTTAGTTCTATCGTGTTGAACATGGTTGTTAGCAATACTAATAGTGACTTTATTATCACAGAAAAGCTTCAATGAGTAATCATTCTTGATGAAGATCTGATAGGACTTTCTAGAGCCAAATTTCCTCACATATTCCCAAACTCGTAGCTCTGTATTCGACCTCAGCACTGCTCTTGGCCACAACACTTTGCTTCTTACTCCTTCAAGTTACAAGATTGCCCCAAACAAAGGTACAATAACCAAAGGTAGACTTTCTGTCAACAAAAGATCCTATCCAATCCGAGTCAATATATGCCTAAATGTTCTTTCTATCTGTTTTTCTAAACATCAACCCTTTAACCAGGTGTTGATTTCAAGTACCTCAAAATTCTGTTGACAGCTTTCATGTGTTCCTCATAAGGAGCTTGCATAAACTGGCTGACAACACTCACATCAAAGAAAATATATGGACGAGTATAGGATAAGTAAATTAATTTACAAACGAGGCGCTGATATTGTTCTTTATCAACTAGAGGTTAATCATCATAGTTTTCTAGTTTACAGTTGAATTCAATAAGAGTGTCAGCAGGACGACATCCCAACATACCTGTCTTGGTTAGCAAATCAAGGGTGTATTTTCTCTGAGACACAGAGATACCTTCTTTAGATCTAGTCACCTCCATTCTAAGGAAATATTTCAGATTTTCTAAATCCTTGATTTCAAATTATATTCATCACCTATTCTCTGCTTTAGTTGACTGATTTCTACCTCATCAATTCCAATTTTCCTGTATGACCCTGTTCAGCTTCATTATTATTGGTTTCTGTTCTGACCTCACTCTCATCACCACTGTTCTTTTCTTCCACATTTTCAAGAACAACAACATTAGACCTATCATTCTCACTTACGTATTATTAGTAGAAGGTTCAGTAGAATTTTTCACACCTTGATCTCGAGGAGGTTTAGAGTCTTGGACTAGAGCCAGTCTCTGATTAGTAGGGGACCTGACTTCCTTTTTGAGATTTCTCATGTAATACGTTTTCTAGGGAACTAGGTTTGTGGGTAGGACTATGTGAAGTAGGTTTGATAAATTCAAAGGTGTTGTTAGACACTTCACTCACACTCTTGCCCTGAAGATGGCTAACGGAAAAGTAAGATCGGTCCTCACAGAAAGTAACATCTATATAGTGACAAAGTATTTCCTGATCGATAGTGAAAACATTTATAACCACACTGGTAAAGTGAATACCCAACAAACAGACATGCTTGAGCCCAAGGGGCAAATTTGGTCTGATTAGGACCAAAATTATAGACATAAGCGGTACGTCCAAACATATGAAGAAGAAACTTAGAAGCCAGACGAGTAGAGGGTGAAAGGATAAAAGCCTTAGGTAGTAGAAGATTTTACAAAACCATTCCTCAATTTTATTTGGGAATCCTAAAATACCAAGACATTGACAATATTTAGAAATAAAATTCTAAAAGGCTAAGCATGCTGTTAAATTCAAAGATATAGAGAATGAAAAGCTCACGTAGTTTGATGCCTCTGAACCTACTAAAACTTTAAATTGGGGACACCATCCATCAGAGACCTTCATATCCTATGGGATGAGATTGGTTTCTAGGAACCAATTGGGATGGAAAAAGGTTTAGAGAGAAACTATTTTTTGGGAGAGAGGCAAAAACATAGGTTAAAGAAAAACTATTTTCTTCTGCGTATTTATAACTCTCTTTCCTTGAGGGAGTAGGAGAAAATTATGAGATTCTATTAGTTTAAAAAATATTAAATTAATAGAAATTTCAAATTAATTAACTAATTAATAATTAATTAAGTTATATTTAATTAATATTTTATTTAAATAATATTTAATGAATATCTCTAAAATATCTTATAGTTTTAAATTAACTTAATCAAATCAAATCAAATCAAATCAAACTATTAATTAATTCTCCAATTAATTAATAGCTAAATTAAATATCTTATATTTAACTTAATTCAAATTTGAATCATATTCAAATATAAATTTCTCTCATAACCAATAATTTTAATATGAATCCAATTCACATCATATTAATATTTGAACTCATTCAAATATTTTATCTCTCATAAATTAATTTTCAATCATATCCAAAATTAAATTTATAATAAAGTTTAATTAAAATATAAATTTTATATTATAATGTATCACCAATACATTATACTAATTTCAAAAGTAAATTTGAACATTTCAAATTACAACCAATATAAATAAATCTCATTAGCCTTTATGAGCTAGGAAGAGGACCTAATGGACCTATAGATCAAAAGTTATAACGATATGAGATTAATTGGCTAAACTCCTTGACCACATTAATCGATAGGCTTATATTCTTTATTTGATGTGAATTATACAGTATCGTTTTTAGTTATAATCCAACAATTTCTCTATTTAAACCAAGTGTAAGTAACATAGTACTCTATTGAAGTAAATGTTTTTAAAGAGCAATCAAAGTTGATTGGAGACACTTGTATGTATGGTTGGATGCTTGTTCCTTGAAATGAAAAGATTGCTTTGTCCAGGACAATATCAATGTATAGTGTGTGCTCTCTAATGATAAGAATGCCACATGTTAGTCTTTGATGGTATTTCTTGTCTATCCTGATTGTGATCTATATGATTGTTTTCCTTTGCTAATGTTTCTTTAGGGTACTTGTTAATTTTGCTTTTACTTAGGATAGAGTAGTTTGATGTCAGACTTATCGGTTGTCAAGTTACCACCCCTTTCTAAAGTTTACCATTATCACTCGTGCCAATTATCATTTATTTCTCATCAAGAACTAATGTTGTTTCTTTGTTTTGTTTTTTTAAAAAGAATGATGGTACCTTAGTTGCCGTGTAAAGTTAGCAATGTTAGTATATCTGGTGATGATATTTTGAAAGCTACGGCTGCAAGCGAGGCAGTAGAAAAAATATATCAGGGGTAAGTTGTAAGTTCATGGCTTAATGTGTTTTATCCTATATTAGTATATTTGGTCTAAAGGCAACTGGTCCTATGAATGGTTTGTCGTTTGTGCAATTTAATTTTTTTCCCTTTTTCCTTTTCTTCAATTTTTACTTTCAAGTTCCAATATTCTTGTGCAAAGATTTTACAGTACTTGATTTGGTTTTTTAGGTTGGGCCAATTACATTTCAGACCAAGTTTCAATCACATATGGTCTGGGACCTTGAGAAGGTTAGGTTGCTCATTAAAAAGCTTTTGTTGTTAGAGTATTAGAGTAGTCCTTACTCCTTAGTTTGGTTCTTTGTTCAAAAGATGAAAAGAAAAAAAAACTATTGGTATAAAATATGAATAATATAATGATTTATAAAAATATGTAGCAATGCTTTAACTGATATCTTGAATTGTTAAAGGATTCTTAATAGTTAAAGTTTGAGTTAATGTACTACCTTGTCATTCATGGTGAGTGATATGGGGCATATATGAAGACTATTTTCTGATAATGACAGTTTATATTACAATAGTTATCAGACAGATTACTTGAGGTATGCAAAGGAAAAAGAAGTTCTTAAGCTTCTGTTAATAGGGGGTTTGTCTTTTGAATGTGATTGTGATTCTATGGGTAGTTTTTGAATTTTCCTAGAGAAATAATGGACTCTGATTGGTAGGTTTGTTTCAGATGAATATTTACTGTTACTTTAGGTATTATAGTTATATTTGTAACTGCCCCTAATTTTATTAAAATATCTTATGGTGTTTTGTTTTTCTAGACTAATGATGTGTTTGGATTACATTTTCAAGTATTAAATTTAGAAAGTAAGTTATTTTAAAGTGTTTGGAAGTCACTCAAAAATATATTTTTACATTTATTTAAATAATTTTTAGGCCAACTTTGTGCTTTGACTACTTACTTGAGTGAAGACATACAAAATTGGCATTATGTCGATATCAAGGTGAACTGCACCGTCCACAAGGGTATGCCTCATAAATTTTACCATAGTCGCACAGGTCGTGTATGGAATGTTAGAAAACCGTAAATTCTTTGCTCCTCCGCTTTGCCCAGTACCTTCTGGTATCGTTCCTGTGGGTCGCCCGGTGGGGGGTAAGGTATTTTCCCTGTCAGAAAGCTAAATTTATGTAGTCCTTCAAGGACCATCTTCACTGACTGAGACCATGAGAAATAGTTATTGCCATTTAACTTTTCCTTTGAAAGATGATACGCCAAAGACTGATCCACTGTATTAGCCACATAAGGAGAGGATAAATTAGGAAACAAGTTTATCGGATTCTTAGAATACATCGATACAAAAATATTGGATGTCGTCTCTAAGGTAGCCTCAAGTGCTGCTATATGTTGTCTAAGCCCTTCCAATCACTGTTGAGCTATTCCCGAGGAAGCTTGCACATTAGGCTTGGAATGTGCTGAAGATTCATCAACCTTAAATGTTGAGTGAATTTGAGGATTCTTAACATCAAGATGATAATTAACATGGGTCACTGGGTGGTAGGTTATACAAATTTGACGATAGAAGTGGTGGTGGTCAATTGAAATTAGGTGGCAGTACATAAATTGGGGTGGGGAGTAATATAGGCCGCAAATGAAGAAAAGGGTTGCACATATGGGATGGCCAACGTCGTCTCAGGAGGAAAAACTAGTACGTGCATCTTCAGCGGTGGCGCGTGGAGGTCTGGCGACGGTGCGTGAGACATGTTCGACTATGCAGTTGACTGCAAAATTGACAGAAATTTATTTTCAGACATTTATGTAGGCTGCTGAACCATTCGTCTATGGCAGCACTCATCCGAGCATCGACGACGACAACACTAAAACTGGTGTCTGTCTCTTTTGTTTGATTTCCATCATTGGTTGTGTTTTCTAGGGTTTCTAGGGTGTGTTCATTGTCCCGCTCTGATACCATATTGAAAGGAGAGACAGAGAGCACACATCGATTTACGTGAAAACTCAAGCATCGAAAGAAAAATCACGATTGTTTGTTGTTATTATTTTCTAATGAATAATACAATAGGGACAAGGGAGAATAAATAAAGTATGCAAGGGAATAAAAAAAAAAAGTTTTAAGAATTAAAAACAATATTCCCATAATCTTTCCATAAATATTCTATTGATAATAAAATTATAACTTCTAAACTATATGAGATTACTATTTTGTATTTTATAACTAGTCTTCGAATTCCAAATTAATTTTTTTGAATGAGAAACATGCTGAAAAGATTTATAAATAAATAAATTTTTATAGTATATTAGTGATAGATACTATCTATGTATCGACATCTAATAGTGATAGATGATGGTAGTCTATTAGTATCTATCAATATTTATCCATAATATTTTATTACAGTTGTAAATATTCTAGTTCATTTTGTTATATTTGAAAACAACGCTTCTTAAAAATTGAACTTTTTTTCTTACCATTTTCTTACTTCCATGGTTTTCATATTTCTAGATCAGCATTTGATTTTTTTTTTTTTTTTTTGATCCATGGTATCCTTCTATTCGAACAGTCATTAAGCTTGTGCATGAAATATGCCCAATTATGTTATAATTTTGAAAATACTTTGACTTGGAAGCAAAACTAAACCCTATCAAATAAATTATGCTAATGTTAGACAAGTACAAGTATGATACTCATCTTGTATACATTAAACATTGTATTAGACATTCTTATTTGTATGACTAAAATACTTTATCAATGACATATTCATTTTTCTCTCTTCACTATTATCTATTAGTTTATTACTAATCATATTTTACTTCTAATTATTTATTTATATTTAAAGTCTATTTACTTAAATAACTTTTTCTTCTAAACTTAAAAAAATATCATAGTATTTTTATAAATTTTCTTAACATCCATGATTCTTTTTTGAAATATCCGTAAATCTGAGTTATCGACAACATTTTGATCAAAAACAAATCTTTTTGTCCTCATATATAATGTTAAAGTAACGACATAATAAAATGACCCTAGTTTTGGTTTTGGATTTATTGATGATGCAACATTTTATTAGGAGCATATAATGTTGAGTTTCAACAATTAATTATTGATCGGTGGTAAATGTCACTTTCTTCTGAATTAATATAGATTTTAATTTCACAGAATGGATATTCTACAAATTTTTAAATTACAAGTGAGGACTTTTGGAGCGGGCACTACAAGAATTTTCGTCTTTGCCGACGCAGAAAAACATTGACAGCTTTTATGAAACACGTTGGCAGAGCTTCTGCCCACGTTTTTTTTGCGTGGTCGAAACACCGTCGTCTTTTTCTTTGCCCATGTTTTTCTCTGTCCACGCAAAATGAAATCGTGGCTAGAAAAGATATTTCTGGCAACGAAAAATACGTCGACATAAAGGTATTTCTGGTCACACTTATCTTCACGTTGGCAAAATTATTTTTTTTGGCCACGAAAAAAACGTGGACAAAAAGGTCTTCTTTGCCCACAATCATGATCACGTTGGCAATAATACATTTTTTGACCACGAAAAAAGACGTCGGCAGTAAGATATTTTTACCTACGATAGTCATCGCGTCGGCCAAAATAACTTTCTAACCACATTTGTTTCGTAGGCAGAGGAATTGTGCTTGAAATCTAAAACATCATGAAAGAACTCAGAAAATAGGGAGAAACTATGCCTAAAACGGCTGGAATCTGAACTACGGTCACAACTGCCAGTGGAATGAAGTATTTAAAAAAAAAAAAAACTTGCGTCGTGGCGTTGGACCATATACAAGCTTCCAATATCGTAAAAAATGTTAGGAGCACTACGATGCTTGTGCAATTATGCAAAACCCCTGCATTCTTCCTTACAGCCTCGATTGAGGAGCTGTGGGGCACCGCAGTGACATAATTACCACATTCTATCTTTGAATTGCTAGAAAACTTGTAAACATCTAATCAAGAACGTAAAATTACGTAACAAACTCGAATTAAGCGAAAATAGATATTTCATGTGCTATCACTAACGTAAAAGGTCTGGATAGCGGAAGATCTTACTAAATATTTTTGTACTTATCCTTTCTTATTTATGTTTTTAGGTAAAGGCAAAAGACTAGCGAGTGATAAAGTGGACCCTTGATTGTGTTATATGGGAACTATAGGATTACTTCTGCTCAGTTTTTGTTTTCAAGTTATTTTAAATGTTTTAATAGAAAATTTGATGATGGTATTGTTTTATTTTATTGTTGTCCTTCACAACTTTTTTAGGGGATCATGAAAAAAGTCCTGTTTATTTATTTATTAACTTTATAAATTGTTTTTTCTTTATCGTCATTAATCTTGTTCTAAAATAAAAAATTTATTTATTTATTTTATAAATGTTTTTTTTGTCGTCATTAATCTTATTTTAAAATAAAAAATTTACTTCAATAGTCAAAATGTTTCAATTTTTATTTTATATTTATAAAATACCAACCTTATTTAAAGATCTTGAACCGTGGGTCGTTACAAATAAGGATGTTTAAGAACTAGAGGTTGTGTGATGTAGACTTGCTCTTTTAAGGACATCAGGAAAGCATTTTTGGCATTGATAGTTGATACCATCCAGATGCAATGACAATGCTAAGGGTGAGATGAATGCTGGAAGATTTGGGTGGAATTTTACAAAGTTGCAAGGGAGAAGATGCATTGATGTCCCATAAAGTAGAAAGAAGAGAGGCAGTGGTAATTTGGTTGATGATCTTTTAAATTAAAAACCAAAAGAATTAAAAAAAAAATTATCAAACAAGACCTAAACAAATATATAACGATTCACGAGCAAAAGAGAACATTTTTTTATTAATAATAGTGACAGTATAGACACACACTTATTTCAAAAGCCGCCACAACCTTAACTAGATGACAATAGACAAACAAAAATGAAAGAGTAATGGAAGAAAAGCGATATTTCTCTCCCTCACTTTCACTTTCTTTTTATTTTAACTCGTTTTTCTTTATTTCGAAAAGGCAAAAGTCATCAAACCTAGAGAGTTGTGATGGTTATAGGGCTTCTCACATAGTGTACACCATCACTCCACACCAAAGAAGCTGAGACTACAGACTCTCTTACTGATCCTCGAATTGTCAATGTAAAAGATTTTCTATCTCCAAGGCCATTAAATGATAGAACATTAGGATTCACTGAGATAGCAAGGCCTTGTGGGGCAGAGATCGTAGCTCTATATGTTGATGCTTGAGAAGCGACACTCGTGAGAGTTCTGGTGAAGTATTGATTGAAAGTGTTTGAAGGAGATACGTAAAGTCCAAAAGAAGGATAGTTTAAATCCCATACTCTACCAATATTCCCAGCAGTACAAGCGCTAGAGTCTCCAGTGATACGTCGAACCGCGACGGTGTTGTAACCTTGACCACACAAGAATTTAACGTAGTCCCTTTCATTTGCATCATAAACCAACCCAGGTCTTACTGCTTTTAGTGGGTTAACATGGCCTGCGCCAAATGCAAACTCCGCCTGTGGATTGAACCTAGCATTCATGGGTGAAGCTGTACAAAGTGAATAGAGATGAGTTACAAAATGAGTACCATATCGCAAACCTTTCTATTTTATATTGCATTCTCTACCCAAGTGGATATTATTTGTATATTCTTTAGCCACAAAATTAAATAACTAGATTATGAAGTTAATAGTTATTATATAAAATAAGGTTTCATTGCAAACCCTAATTTCTATTTTATAAAGATTGTGAAATCTCTTTATGATTCTCTCTAGGATGTTGCTTCTTTGGCTCAGAATTTTAAATTTTGAGTCTAATATATAACATAAGGTCTTATCTCATAGACGATTGATAAAAGGAGTAGCTCATGTGAAAACTAAACCTGTTTTAAATAAATAAGATGTGTGAATTGATTTATGAGAGTTAAAAAAATTAAAGGATATTAGTTAAAATATTAGAGTTAATGTAGTAAGATTTTTACATTAATTAAAGGTACGACTTAGATTGTTGAGTTTAATTGTGGTACGAGTTAAGCTCACGGGAATCCTATAAATAGGATTAAAATGTTGTAATCTAAATTATCCAAGTGAGAAGTAAAATACACACAAAAAAAATAAAGTCTTCTAATAAAATTTATTTTATTTCCTCTCAAAATATTCTATTGAGTGATTATCTATTTGGGGTGTTCCTCACACACTTCCAACATCACATCCATCTCTCTTATAAAAAAAAAAAAGTGAAAATGAATCCTTATCCTGATAAAAACTATACAACTTTTTTCCAATATAGTATCAAATTAAACCCATGAAGCCCGGTTTGTATTCAAATTCTATTTCTAATTTTGAATTAATATTACTAGTGTTTAGAATTTGACAAAGGGTGCAATA
>JBBPDI010000003.1:18653401-18665378 GCA_037974545.1 Cucumis variabilis
AATCACACAAAAGAAAACTCTCTAAAAGAGTGAGTATACAATTTGAAGCTCACAAATTTAATCCTCATAATACAATAGGAATTCTCTCAAGAACAAGGTGAAAAGAATAAAAATTGAAAGCTTTAGAGAGAATAACAATGTTGGCTTTTGCACTTTTTTAGGATTGTAAAGTTTAATAATCTTATTTTAAAAATTGGTAAAAGTGAAGTATTCAAAAAGAGGGGAAAGATAAATTCAAAATCATTTTGAGTCATTGGATGTAAGTAAAAGAAAATGAATGGATGATTAGATTTAAACTCAATTAGCCGTTAGACATAATACAAATAATAATATAATAATATCTTTTCAAAATACTTTGTTTAAAACCCAATAAAACAACTTCACCATTTTTTTAAAAAAAACTAGTCGTTAGACACAAAGAAAAATAATAATATTAAAGTCATTTTCTTTTTAAATTCATTTTCTTTATAAAAGCCAATAAAACATAACCACAAGCCACATTTGTTACTCCTCCATTGCTCCAAGTGACTTTCTCTAATTGGTTCAAATTCAATACTTGGCCTCCACATCACCATCTCATATATTTTTCCGTTAAGCTTCTTTTAGCAATATTTTTTTCGTTTGAACTTCAATTTGGGTGATTCAAGAGGCATTAGAATCATTTTTCCAAGCTCTACAATATGGACTATTCAAATTAATAAAATTGTCAATAAAAAAAATCAGATTTGTTATCATCAAAACATTAATTAATTAATTAATTAATTAAAGATTAAGGGCCAAAAAGCCAACAAAACTAAGCTATGATGAGTATATTATAGACTATCACAGTAAAGTATCAAGCAAACAAGAAAGAACATTCATACAATTTTTCTTTCTTCATTCAATCAAACATTCATTTTAATCATGCTTTTCATGCACACATTCATTTATTTATAAAAATCTACAAAACCCGAGCTCAAATGCTCAAGGACTATCGAGATATGCAAAAGTCAAGTGGAAACGAAAAGCTTAATTTGTCATATGCATGGCTAAAAAAAATTCAAATTGGCAAAAAATTCAAATTAAAATTGCAAGAAATTTTGGAATCGAACTAAACCCAATCATCCACAACTTTAAAAGCATGCTTTATGCTCGAAGCATAAGAAAAAAAAATGAAAGTACGAGAACAAATATAGGGGAACAGAAAAACTTCCCTAGATTTTGGCAAGTACTTGTTTGGTTGAGCTTGGCTAGCCAAATAGAAGCTTGGATTTTTCTCTTTTATGTATTTATTCTGAAAATCAAAATAGATTCAAAATTTTTCTCAGATTATTTACAAACTAAAAACTAAACTAGAAAGCTTAAAAGAAAATTTAAAACTTTAAAACTAGAAAGCGATAGATTTTGACATTTGGCTTCCTTTAGGAAGCACAAATTTTAAGATCGGTTGCTCGACTGTGTTTTCTTCTTGGACTTTAAGTGAAAGAGGGGAGAGATAGAATCATCTTTGAACATGTAGTAATTGTTTCTCCTTCATTGTAAATTTTAAGTTTACATTTGTACTACACACATCTTTTTATCACATTTGCTTGTTAAGAGTTAAAGAAGAGTTAAGTATTACACAAGGAGTCTTGGGCCATATCAAGCATCTCAGGATAGCATTCTGGAGTTTAAAAGAACCAAGTAAGAGTTTCAGATTGTTCATCTCGAGAAAGAGGCTCAAGAACTTGGTTCTATTCCATGAGTGGAATGACAAAATGCATTTGAGTAAGGAATCTTGGGCAACCTTGAATAATTTCAGGCGAGATTTAAGATAGACAGTAAATCTCAGACTAAGGCACAAACACCTCGGTGCTTGTTGGCCAAGGTGAAGGATAAAAAATTTTGAAGATGTGTTCTCGGGCTATCTTAAGGTCATTCATGGTTGAGATTGGAAGCAATGAAGGAAAATTCAAGGGTTCTCGGGCAAATTTTGGACATATTTGACTGAGAGGTGTGCATATTTATGAGGATCTCAGGTCAACTGAGATCATTAAAGGACGCGTGACAAACATATTTTTTTGAAAATTTCTATCGCACGAAGGTTAGCATCGTTCAAATGCAAAGTTCATTTTAAACCCTCATTTCTCTTATTTTGCACCATTCCACTTCAAGAAAAAAATAGACAGAAGAGTCTGAGAGACGTTGAGATTTCTTGAGAGTTTTGAGAGTGAAGCAATAAAGTGTCTCTAAAAGAGTAGGAGCTTTGGGAAGTTGTGTTAGATTTATTTTAAATATAATGTTATTATTAATGTGGTCCATGTGTATTTTATATGTCATTTTATCTCTTTGGGTTCTATTATTTTATTAAGCCTATTAAGTAAAAAGATAATGCCCTAATTAAACACCATGATGGATGGTGTTTATAAATAGAAACTTAAAGATTGATCCTCTCACTCCCTCATTCAAGTAGTTCACTCTTCCTCATCAAGAAAATTAATTAAGTTAAAGGAGGTCAAGTGAAAGAAAACACAATCCCTTAGAAGACCATTATTTATGGATCAAGCAATGTGATTCTCTAATTAAGTTTAATTTATGAAAATCAACCAATGTTATAGCTTTATTGTATAATCATGAAAGCTTTAGCTTCTTTGTTCAAGAAGATTTAGAGAAAATTTGTTGAATTTGATTGTTGATTTAAACTCTAAATTTGAACAAGAGCCCAATTGAGCTAGAGCAAGCTTTATAGAAGTGGTTTTGAGCAAGTGAAGGTTACCAAGACTCCAAAGAGATCAAGGTTAGTTTGAAAAGGGTTTTGTTGAGTAGAAAGAGGGAATGGAAAGAAGTTGAGAAAGTTTCGTTAGTTTGGAAATCAAAGTTTGACTTAAATTCTCTTGTTATTTTCTGGTAAAAAAGAAATAGGAGAAATCTATAAACCAAGAAACTAGCCAAAAGGTTTGACTGAAAAAAATAAATTTGAATGAATTTCTAAGCTTGATTTACGACATTGTATTTAAAGCATGCTTTGAGTTTAAGCATTCGAATATACTACATTTATGATTATTTACAAAGTATTAGTTTCAAGTTTAGTAATGAGTAGTGAGATAGCATATTTGAGTTTCAAATTTGAGAAATGTTTCTATATACACGAGATTTATAAATATGTATTTGAATGCCGAGTTTCTAAAAATATTTGAGCAAATAAATTATTTAAGCAAAGCTAGATTTGACAATTGCTTGATGCAGGAGATTTGCATGAGCCTGCTACTTTAGCTGAGTTAAAGCCTTAGCATGAAATTGTTGGATATGTTTTAATCTATACCTGAGATGTCTTGAGTTAAAGCAACTCTACTATAAAGATTGTCCTGTACACAGAGGTCATGTAATGAGGTATCCAGTAAATGTCTAGAGTTTTTATCACAGTGACTAGATAGAGATGAGAGCCTCTATAGACTTCTATATTTTTTAATCTTATAATAGCTATAACGAGATAGGGTGCTACTGGTGCCTAGAGCTTTATCTTGTAGATACATGAAATTCAAGTTATAGTATGAAATAAAAGAGAGAAGTTTGAGAGTTATGCTTTAAAAAAAAACTATTTTGCTAAGTTTACTTATTACTCATAGTTTTCAATAAACATGTTTTGTTTTCAAAAGTTGTCACTCACAGGGTTTTATAGCTCACTCTTCAATGTTTTATTTCTCTTATGGGTAGAGACCATGGTTCTGATGCCTGTTAGAAATCTGCTTACTCTGCTACAAGTTGTCTATAATAGTATTTTGAGTTGTACCTATTAGAAATGCATTTTAGGTTGTATTTAAGTTAGTAAAGGATGTAGTTTGTTGACTTTTGAATTGCATTATGTAATAGGGTCATGTGGTTGAGAATCTGGTTTTACTCATGTCTATATAAGACTTGTTTAAATTGGTTGTCCAAAGGTTGGATGAATCTAAAGATGATTTATGAAGTTTTATATTCTCTATGTTTTTATGTTTTCTGTAGTACGTATGTTTTTGTTTAAAAAGAAAATAGTTTTGAGTTAGATTAAGCAGAATCGATGGGTGTCGTAAGAAGGAAAATAATGTTAGTTGGCTTAACGATGTCGTCTCGAGCCTAGTAAGGATGAACTCTAAAATGGGGTGTGACAATGTCCATTGACTTTGAAAAAATTTCTCATTTCCAAAGTTTTTATGTTCACTACACCAAAGGGAGATACATTAGTAATAACAAAGGGTCCTAACCATTTGGATTTCAATTTATCAAGCATAAATTTCAATAATATTTTGAAAAGAAGAATTTTATGTATTGCCTCAAAGTTCTTTCTTAGAAGCATACTATTATGAAAAAACTTAGTTCTATTTTTGTTCTAGAATTTAAATAAGCATCTAACCTCAATTCTTCAAGTTCTTGTAAATCCAACAATCTTTGCTCATCTGACTTTTCAAGAGACAAGTTGCATTGCTTAACCTCCCAATATTCTTATGTTTGATCTCATCCAGAAGGTTACATGACTTACCATACATAAGTTTGGAAGGCACGGTGCCGATTGGAGTTTTGAATGTTGTGCAGTATGCCTATAAGGCGTTATTAAGACGAAGACTTCAATCTTTCCTTCTTGGGTTCATGGTCTTCTCATGAATGCTCTTTATCTCTCTATTTGAAATCTCTACTTAACCATTTGTTTGAGGATAATAAGGAGTTGATATTCAGTGCTGGACACCATACTTCCTCATCAAGACTTCTGTCATACGCTTGCAAAAATGGGTCCCTTGGTCAATAATAATTGTCGTTGGAATACTAAATCTAGAAAAGATGTTAAAGACTAGAAATCTGAAACGGTGGAAGCACAGTTAGTCTTAATGAGGATAGCCTCTACCAACTTCAAAACGTAGTCAACCACTAAAAGAATATAAAAATAACCACATGAGGATGGAAACTTAACATTTCAATATGGATTGTAATGGCATTCCATTCCTCCCAGATAGTGAATCAGTTTTAAGGTATTTAAAACATGTTTTGTAAAAACAATATGCATCAACAAATAGAGTTTTCCAAAATAACCCACAATTTAAAATTTTTCTAGCGGTTCGTTTTGGACTAAAGTGACCACCACATGCTAACTCAAGACTAGAGATGTCCACTGAGTGGGGTGAAGCGAGGCCGGGATGCCATTCCCCACCCCATCCCTGCTTTCCATTTCATATGTCGTCCCTATGAAATTCCCCCACGAGAATCGGGTTCCACGGGGAAAATTTTTGCTTGTTGTTTAAAATCATAACCTATTAATTTAAATCATTAATGTAGAAAAATTCTAATTAAATAATTAAATGTAATTCTAAGTTGCTTGTTAGTGTTAGTTTTATATAACAATTTTAATTTTAAGATAAATTATTCAACTTTTGGCCTAAGAAACTCATCAACTTTTTAGTAGAAATTAATAAACTTATGTTAAATTATAATCTAAATTTAAAAATTGAATTTAAACACACTCATTATTTTGATCGATAATCAATAAAACTTGAAATTTAAGTGTATTATTTATATCATAATAGTTAATAATAATAACATAACTTTTCATAACCATCCTAAATAAATAAATAAACTGTAATGAGGGTGGGGGGAGGTTGGGGAAATACATTCCCCGTCCTCGTCCCTGTTTAGCTCATGGGAATTTTTTTCCCACTCCCTCCCTCATTCCCTGTCTAATTTGAGAATCTCCGTTTGTTTGGGGTGAGTCCACACAGGGCCCCATCCCCATGAGGAAATTGGACATCTCTACTCGTGATAAAGGACAAGATGGATCCATGCTCATGCTTGTGAACACACCTCCTAATTATTTGGTCAGAACAATATTTCCACGAATGAAAAGGTTCCCAAAAATAGTACTTTGCATCACTACATAATTTACTTCTTTTAGTAAAAGAGAGATCGAAAGGAAGATTACCCGTCACCAAGTAGTTGACAATGTTAGTCAACCACGAGGTTTGATTGAAAGCTTGAAAAAGGTGCTTATCCGAGAAGTCTTCTTCAAAGAAATTCCTCTTGCTCTTGCACAATCTAACTTACATGATCCGTTATGAAGTTGTCAGCTCTCTAATAACTTGTAGAAATACAGGTTATTTTATCCTTCTGAGTAAAATAGTGAAGCCTTATCGCATGAAAAGAAAAGAAAATAGAGAGAAAAGAAGTTAATTTGATTACTCCACGAAAAGCCTAACACAAAAGAACCTCATCTCGGTTTTACTATGTTTTAATGCTCTTATCGTAGGATTCTAGGCAAAGAAGAGGGAAGCTTAACGGATATCATGTTAAATGCAAGGAGATCCATCCAACCACTCCAAGGCGAGAAAGTAGTTGTTAGGTGATCAAGCTGCTAGCAAACAAAAGAGGTTGATGGAAAATCAGAAAAGGACAAATAGGTTAGAGCCTCTCATTTCCAAAGAAAGTGTGCACAAAATTTTTCGAAAATCAAGCTCTTCATATCATTCATTTTTCTCTATTACCTTGAGTTTTAGATGAGAGCCTAAAACAAGAGAGAGAGAGATTCACCCTTCCACTGCTTCCCTCATCTATATGCAAAAATCAAAGCCATGAAGTATGAGAGGTCAAACTCGGGGGCGTAACCCCTCTGTTTTATTTCCATTTTCTATTTCTTATATTGTATTGTTTTGTAAGCAGAACTTCATGGCCGAAAGGCCTAAAGTGTTAATTATGAAAGCAATTCATCTCTTTTTCCATTCTCCCATTTTTCTTATCTTACCTATGCATATGTCGTTGAATAGTTAAGTAGTAATGAATGATGTATTCAATGCTAAGAAAGTCATAATGAATATCGTATGAGTTTTGTTCAGTTAAACGTGAGTATCTCAAATTTGTTTGTTCGAGAGAAGGGTAAAAGTAGAGATTATAATCACTAAGCACACGATACCCATATTTAACTAAGTGGAAAGAAGAATGTCGCGATGCAATCTTGTCACCAAGCTCATCCTCTACATACATTACCGAGAGATTAATGTGTGTGGCTAATGCACTGAACGATGTATGTCTTAATTGAGGATTAGTTGTTGCTACTGCATTCAATATGATTAAATATAGCATCGCTTAACTTGTGTATTTGCATTCCGAAAGGCAAGCAAGTATGGTATTGCACAGAGAAGTTGCTCGCCTTAAAACTTAGTTACGAGATGTTTGTATCACCTCAAGGCAGTGAATCATCAGTCATTATATTTAGTAGTTCAATCTTCCTTCCTTGCCATGTCTATACTAAGTACATCTTTCATCACACCACAACATCATGTTCACCTTACACCGCCAAGCACAGTAGTGTAAATAGTTGGGATAATTAATATATTGTTCATATGATTTACTGTACATTGTATATCATATAAGTTAGTGAGCAATTAGGTAAAGTAGGAGCATAAATTTCGTGAGTTCGACCTTGGACTTACCAGGAAACCTCCCATTACTTACACTTCGGTGATGAAGAAGAAAACTTGTGTGACATTGTTTAATCATCATTTTATCAACCATGAATAGAAGTGTACTTTTTATCACATAACTCTATTTCACCACCCATTAGTCGTAAAAATCAGAGTCATACACGTCAATCTACGAATGTAACACTAATGACAATTTATTAAACAAAAATAACATCCACTCTCTTCTTATCCTTGATTGTTAGAATCAACTCTTGCAAGAGAAGAACCTACCATACAAGCCTCGGCTTGGACTCTTTCTTTGAAACCAAGTACCTAATCACTATATATGCATAGCTAGATTGAACTCTTGCATGATCAGTAAATATAATTATTGAGGGGCCAAGTACATAGGTTTTAAATTTATTTAAAGCAAAAAAATAACAAGAAATCTTTTTCCATTTGTTTTGTAGTTTGCATGAGTCGGATTCAAAGTTCTAGATACATAATAAACAACATGCACTTTTTTGTCAACTCTTTTCCCAAGCACTACTCCCAATGCTAGATTGCTAGAATTGCACATGATCTCAAAAAGGAGATCCCATCAAGGTGGTTGAAAAATTTGGACGATGGTAAACTTTTCTTTGAGCAAATAGAAATTGTCAATTCTTAGGATTTAAATTTTTTGAAACCACAAGAACAAAATACTAGCCATGTCTCAAGTATCTTATATAGAAAAAATGTTGTCTAGATATAAAATGCAAAATTGCAAAAGGTTTTGTTGCATTACACGTATGAAATTCAAAAGCATAAGGAACAATGTACTACGACACCTAAAAAAGTTGAGGATAAGAGGCATATTCCCTTTGCTTTTATCACACCCTCAAACTGTATTGCGACGAAAATGTCGAAGTAGTAGGAATAGGATGTGAGTTTGTTAAAACTTTAAAATTTTCTTATTGCAAAATATTATTCTCAACTCTTTTTATACTATCAACAAAACTTAAAATGCAACGGTGGTCAACGTAAATGCCAAGTATAATAAATACCTACCAAAACGTTTATTAATAACAGGCGTTTGATACATAATTACAACACTTTGACCAAACAACCAATGCTTAACTATTTCCAAAATGGTGGAGTCATCTCGCCGCAAATATTTCAACCTTCTTCTCTACTTGACCTAAACGCCTGATCCTAGAAGATGAATTTTTGAAAGAATGTCTAAAAGATTGAGGTTTTATGAAATCCTTTTCGCACTACCTTATCATTAACCTCATTTCGCATAAATAACATTAAATAATTTCATCTTGCATAAACCTTTCTTTATGCTTAACATATTCATAACATAACAATTTCACATAAACACACGTTAGTTAACATTCATTCCTTTTGCCAAGGATCCCAAACTGTTCCCTACGCTTGGTCTCATTACCTCACGTTTTGATTATTGTATCAACAGCTCCAAGAACATACAGATTCATCTTTGTTGCTCAGGACGCTAAGCTTTATATGCTCCTTTCAATGCATAAGCCAACTTCTAATCACCATGTGGTCCGTACACCCATGGTGGCCTTGACTCTTTATGTGCGCATAAAAGTTAGCATCATCTCAAGGAATCAACTAATGGTTTGAAAACCATTTCCTAGCATAAAAATCATAATCATCAAATCAAGCTTTAACATCATTTTTATAATGCTAGAACACATATAAACTTTTCATAGAAATCTCTTTTTGAAATCATCTTTCAAAATAGAAAAGCAGAACCACAAAACATTTAAGAAGAAAACCACTCACCACACTTTAACAAAATTCTCCTCTTCCTCCATTTCTCGTGGAGAGGGAAGAGACATTTTCTTAAGGAAAATTGCATTAGATGACCAAAAAGTTTAGAAAAAACAATTCATAACACTTATTTTTTTTATATTGAAAACTTGATAAATATAACGATAATCTTACGGTAATCAGATGGTAATTTGACGGTAATCTAATTTTAAATTTGCTATTTTTATAATTTTTAAAATATTAGTGATATGGGCTCTATTATCATAAATTTTTTTACTATTTTTGCAAAATCTCTTTTTCTTAATCTTACACTTCAACCCCTCTCAAATCAGATTTGACATTTTCTTAGCCAGAGCTTACTTCTTACCTAACCCCAAACGACAAATAACTTTAACCACAACACTTCTCGCAAATAACCTTATCATGTAGTTATATTTTTACAAGAAATCTTTCTTGCAAACTAACAAACTTTTACTCGCTTAGAACACTTATCGCGAATTTAAACTTTAAGGCTTCCCCACAGAATTCTTCATAGTGAAACTCTTGGTTCTTATCGCAAAGACTACCTAAACACCTAGTCGTTTTAGTCAAACTTACCCAAACTTTCTTCTGAGAGCGTTTAAGCTTATAAATTCTATTGCAAACCCTTCTTTTCTCAAAACTTCTTTACGAATTAACTTCTTAATAGGAAAACTTATTTTAACAATAAAAGATTTTATCGCTTAATCCTTTCCACGGATATATTCAAAAGTCAATTTCTATAGTAGTTTTAGTTAAAATTTTATTTCCTATACTCGAATTAAAAATGGGTCTCACAGCTTCCATTGTTGGGAGTTTGTTGTATGCACTATTATGTACTACATCTAACATTGGCTACTTAAAAGGAATTAATTGTCTTTAAGAATATTTTTAAATAGTTAAGAAAGTCAAAAGACTACGTGATTGTGTATAGTGCTAAAGATATGATCCTTATCGAATACAATGATTGTGATTTTCAAAGATTCTAGAAAGTCTACATCGAATTCAGTATTCACTCTAAATGGAGGAGCAATAGTGTGAATAAATGTAAACACAAATTGTACTACCTTATCTGAGTAATTGTGTATCGTAATGAGGTTGTAGTAACCTCGATACGTGTTAAGCAAATCATGGTTGTTTGGTTTACAAAGTCCTTCAGGCTAAAGTGTTTGAAGGCCACCTAAATAGTTTAGGTCTGTAAAGTTTGTGCACTAAGACAAGTGGGAGAATATTTAAGTGTATGCTCTAGTTTATTGTATTCATATGTTTATTATACTCATATGTGTTCTATTCCCTCATAGTTAAATTCAATGTTGTTTTCTCACACTAAGAGTTTTAGTCCAAGTGGGAGTTTGTTGGAATTTATATCATAAAACTTGTAGTTTGTAGTTTAAAGTTATTCAATAAAGTGTTATTAAGGGCTTATTAGTGAAAATATAATACTATAATATTGAATTCAATAAACTAAGGTCCCGAGGCTATCTAGTGTAGACTTGAACTTTATCTAGAGATATAAATGTGGATCAAGTTTGAGTATATAACCCAAATGGTTTATAGTGTATCATAAGATTGGGCACTTTATTTTGGAGACACTCGTAGTCTAAATGGAGGCATCCTATGTAAAGAGTTTTACATAAGACTGGAACCAAAAATTAGTCACTTTTAAGTCGTAACACCATTGATTGTATAAAACTGACTATTTCGATTATTGATGACCTAGGTTAACTTAATCTTAATCCTGAGGCGCTAACTATGAACAACTGTTCAAATAGAATTATCTTAAATCTACATAGGTGAGAGTAGCTCAACAACGCTGGTCCAATAAGTCTTCCATTTCAAGAGTAAGATCGGGCGGATGGCTAAGAAGATAAGGTGCAAGACAGAATTTTCTCCTTCCTGCTTTAAGGCTAGTAGATAGGTTCACTATAATAAATGTGCCTTTTAATAGCATCCAACCATAACATTTTTATTAACACGCTATAAAAACTAAGAAAAAAAAGGCGGAAAAGCAAAATATTAAAAGCGGGAAATTTTCATTTCTTTATTTAGGGTTTGTTCGCGTTACACTTCCTTCGAATACTCCTTTTCATTTTCGTTCATTCACGCCCAAAATTCCTCTCTTCAATTACGTTTCCTTTCATTCATTATTCACTCTCAATTCAATCATCTCTTCATTCATTATCCCACATTCACTTTCGATTTTGTTCGTTTAAGCCTATTCACTTTCATCTTGTTGTAAGTCTCAAATCTCTCTTCGATTTCGTTCACGCCCAAGATCAGAAAATTTCTCTCTTGTTGGTTGGTTTATTAGAAACTGATCTGGGTTATTTCAATCTTCTAATATGAAGGACGAACAATCGATCTTCCTTCACAAACCTTCAGACACTTAAAACATACACTGCAGAGATGTGGTTTCTCTCTTTTATTGAAAATCTCATCTTTTTTCCTTCACTTCCATTCATATCTCGACCCTTCTCTCCCCTACACTATACTTTCCGTCACCCTCTCCTTGTTGAAGGTCTAAAATCGAAGGTGGAAGAGTACAAACATTACTCATCGAATGTTACACCCCCTCCTGAACTACCTGCTAGCTTAGAACAAAAGACGGTGTGAAGCCGACAGATAAATCTTTTCTCTATTTGTAACTGTCGACCATACTGAAAACTTAACGAGATAAACTTACCAATCTAGTATATAAACTATTATATATGCAACATAACACAACGGATCTTATTCTAATCATATACATTCATGAAGTGTAGTCCAAAATAACAGATTACACGAATAAACCAGGTGACACC
>JBBPDI010000003.1:18665478-18681945 GCA_037974545.1 Cucumis variabilis
CGACACCAATTCTCTCTAAAATCTCAAATGGTCCAACAAAACAAGGAATCAACTTCCTGTTCTTTTCAAAACGCATAATACCCTTCATAGGTGCTACACTCAAGAATACTTTATCTCCCACATCAAACTCAAGGCCTTTCTACCTCACATCAGCATAACTTTTTTGTCTACTCTGCTCCTTTAGCATACGTGCTCTAATCTTCTGAATAGCCTCATTAGTAGACTGAACAAACTCAGGACTCATCAATCTATGTTCACTAACCTCATTCCAACAAACAGGGATTCTACAACATTTACCAGACAAAGCCTCAAATGGTGTCATGCCAATAGTAGCCTGAAAACTGTTATTATAAGCAAACTCCATTAAATGCATGTGAGATTCCCAACTACCTGGAAACTCTAATGCACAAGCTCGTTTCATATCCTCTAAAACTTGGTTCAAACATTCAGTTTGACCATTAGTATGTGGGTGAAAAGTTGTACTAAAATCTAACTTCGTGCCCATGGTAGTCTGAAGTCCCTTCCAAAACTTAGAAGTAAAACGTGCATCTCTATCAGAAACAATTGATACAGGCACTTTGTGCCGTCTCACAATCTCAGTCAAATATAAGTGGATTTTACTGGGACGAAATATGTTGACTTCGTAAGCCTCTCTACAACAACCCAAATCACTGCGTAACCCTTTAGGGTTCTAGACAATCCTATAATAAAATCCATGAACACATTCTCCCACTTCTACTCTGGTATACTCAAAGGTTGCAACAAACCTACTGGTTTCTGTCTAGGTGCTTTAACCTGTTGACACACCAAGCATCTACTAACAAACTCTACCACTTCTCCATTCATATTACGCCACTAGTACACTCGTTTCAGATCCTGATACATTTTTGTACTACCAGAATGCATGAAAAATGGGGAACTATGGGCTTCATTCAATAAATTAGTCTTAACTACAATAAATCAGGCTTCATTCAAAAGTCCACCATCAGATGATATGGAGAACCCATCAACTCGCCCCGTTTCTATAAGGCAACGCTTTTCAACCAAATAAGGATCATTATTCTGAGCATCAATAATCCTCTGCCTCAAAGTTGGTTGCACTGTTAGATGAGCTAACTGGAAGCTAACTGTCCCTACTGATACTGCAATCTCATCTCTCTCAAAATCTCGGTGTAATGAGGCCTGTCTGGTAATAAGTGCTGCTGAATGTGATACTTTTCTACTAAGAGCATCATCTATCACATTCGCTTTACCTGTATGATACAATATCTCACAATCATAATCTTTTACTAACTCAAATCACCTACGCTCTCATATTTAACTCCTT
Organism: Cucumis variabilis; assembly: GCA_037974545.1. Lineage (NCBI taxonomy): Eukaryota > Viridiplantae > Streptophyta > Magnoliopsida > Cucurbitales > Cucurbitaceae > Cucumis > Cucumis variabilis. Next base: position 18,666,806 of record JBBPDI010000003.1, read on the forward strand.
ATGAGTGAAGAAGTATTTCAGGCTCTTATGGTCAGTAAAGATCTGTATCTTTTCACCATACAAGTAATGTCTCCAAATTTTAAGTGTAAAAACTACTTCTGCCAACTCTAAATCAAGTGTAGGGTAGTTCTGCTCATGACTCTTCAACTGTCGAGAGGCATATGCAACCACCTTACCCCTGTTGCATTAAAACACATTCCAGCTCTTTCTTAAAAGCATCACTGTAGATCACAAAACTCCCAGATCCATCTGGTACTATAAGGACTGGTGCAGTAACAAGCTTTTGCTTAAGATTCTAGAAACTACCCTCACATGCTGGACTCCAAACAAAAGGAGTCTCCTTCCTGGTCAGCTGAGTCAAGGGAGTAGCTATATGAGAAAAATCCTCCACAAGCATCCGGTAATGACCTGCTAAACCCAAAAAACTACGAACCTCACTAACTGTAGAGGGTCGAGACAAACTGGTAATAGCCTCAATCTTTGCAGGATCCATAGAAACTCCCTCACTAGATACCACATGACCAAGGAAAGCCACATGCTTTAACCAGAATTCACACTTTGAGAACTTAGCATAAAGTTTATTGGCTCGAAGAGTTTCTAAAACTTTATGCAAATGTTCCTCATGTTTAGTCTTTCTCTTGGAATAAACCAAGATATCATCAATAAAAACTATCACAAAAGTGTCTAAGAAATCCTTAAACACTCTGTTCATCAAATCCATAAATACAGTAGGTGCATTTGTCAGACCAAAAGATATTACAATGAATTCATAATGTCCATACCTCAAACAAAAAGTAGTCTTAGGAATGTCATTGTCTCTAATTCTCAACTGATGATAACCTGAGCATAAATCAATCTTAGAGAATATAGTGACTCCTTGCAACTGATCAAACAAATCATCAATTCTGGGCAGTGGATACCTGTTCTTGATGGTTACTTTATTAAGTTCTCTATACTCAATGCAAAGACGCATCGACCCATCCTTTTTCTTCACCAAAAGTACAGGTGCTCCCTAAGGTGACACACTAGGTCAAATAAAACCTTTGTCTAGTAACTTTTGTAACTGTACCTTCAGTTTTAGTACTTCAGCTGGAGCCATTCTATACGGGACTCTAGAAATGGGAGTAGTACCTGACTCCAACTCAATAGCAAAATCGATCTCCCTATGAGGCGGAAGTCCTGGAAGTTGTTCTGGAAATACATCAGGGTATTCCCTTACCACAGGTTCTGATGTCAAAGAAATTTTAGCCTCCCTAGTATCCACCACACTGGACAAAATACTCCAGGTATCCTGGTTGAGTAGCTTACTAGCTTTCATAGCTGAAATTACTTTAGGTAGTACCACAGTCCCTACCACTTTAAATTTAAAACTAGGCTCAGTAGAAGAATTGAATACTACTTTTTTGTGAGAACAATCAATACTAGCATGATTAGCAACTAACCAATCCATGCCTAAAATCACATCAAAATAACGCATATCCAGTACTAGTAAGGTTACATCCAACACACGACTATCTATCTCAATTTGACATGCTTTAATCTTTTCCTTTGACAACATGGTTTTTCTAGATGGTGTAGACACTGACAAACATAGTCTAAGGGCTCCACTTCTAAACATACATGTGTTACAAATATCGATGATATAAAAGAGTGAGAGGAACCAAAGTCAAACAAAGTTAAGGAAAAATGCCCCAACACTGGTAGCGTACTTGTCACAACCATACCAGCTCTCTTAGCCTCAGATCTGCTAGTGGCAAAAACTTTGCCTTGCTGTGGTGCTCTCGCCCCCTGACTACTCTGCCCAGTCTCAGTAGGTCTCAAAGGGTAACGATCAGCTGTATGCCCCTCTTGCCTACATTTGAAGCAAATCCTGGTCCCAAATAAGCAGCAACCTAGATGGAGTTTCCACAAGTGTTGCACAACGGTTTCTCTCTGGCAGCTTCACCTGCTCCAATGGGATTCTACTGGAAATGACAAAAATCCCCACCTGACCTCAAGTTCCTCTGAGGAACTTTCACAAACTTCTGATTTACTTTTCTCTTCTGACCAGATGATGTTCCCTAATCAAAGCTCTTTGATTGATCCTCATCCTTATGAATACTCATGTCCACTGTCAGGCGCAGTGCTTCAGCCTGAGTAGATGGCTTAAGTGCTCGCACAAAATCTCTAACAAATCTCTCTGCTCTAGCCAAGTCATTACGAACAAGCTCTGGGGCAAAACGTGACAGCATATCAAACTCTTGATCATACTCCTCAACTGCCATCTGTACTTGCATTAATTCTAAGAACTCTTGGCTTTTTGCATCCCTAAGATTTGCAGAGAAAAACTTGGTATAAAAGAAATATCTAAATTGGTCCCAAGTGATCTGGTTTAAATTTCCACCCAACATACGCATTGTATACCTCCACCAAATGACACCCCTATCCCTGAGAAGAAAGATAACACACTGAACCTTGTTCTCCTCCGACCTCATATAGTTAAAGATGGTTTTCATAGAGGACAACCATAACTCTACCTTAGTCGGATCCTCTAGTGATCCATCAAATTTTTTAGGGTCGTACTTCCTAAAATCCCTCAGATGTTTAACTTCAGCAAAAAGATGATCTAGTACATTTTGTGGCTGCTGTACAACCGATCCATGTGTTGGAGGAATTGCTGGTACAAGTTGATTATGAGCCATAGCAGCAACAATAAGCTCTGTGAATATCTACTCCAAGTGAGTAGACAGAGCAGCCAAATCAGTTTGAGTAATAGGTGTAGCAGGAACATGCTGATCAGCTTGGCCCTTAGCAGGCTGATGACGTCCTGCTCCTCTACCTCGGCCTTGACCTCTAAGACCACCCCTGGTCAGCTTGTTGGTATAGGTATTAATTTTTAATTCTTTTTATGTCTTTCTTAACATTACTTTCATGTCCTCAGGATCCCTCTCATTTAGATGTGATACCGGTTCATTCATGTCTCCCTTCTATTCTCGGGCGTTACAAAAGAATTCATTAAGAACTAAGTTCACCCTTTTCATTCGCTTCAACATGTCATGCTAGTCACTTAATCATGAGAATAGAACTCCTAAGTGTTTTAGAATGATTCTCTTCATATCATATGTGATTAGTTATTACCCATAGTTTCTTGGGATCTTCAGTCTTTCAAGTTGGGTTTATATCTCACAGGTGATTATGTTTTCTCTAGGTTTGAGTATTATTTTTTCTCAGGTTTTAAAAACCTTCTCTCTAGCTAGTCCTTTCGTCAAAAAATCAACCAAGTTATTATCAGTTCGTATGTGATCCACTATTATTGCAAGCAGTGAAAAATCTATAATGGTACTATGTTTACCATATATTTGTAGTCTGTTCCTGTTGTAATAGTGGTTCTAAACTTTTGCGATTGTTGTGGTACTATTGCAATGGATTATTATGGCGCATACCAGTCTTTCTCATGTGAGAGTCTCTGATAGCAAGCTTTGAAGCTAGCTTGTTTAGTCACTTGCAGTAGTTAGTGCTATCATTTCTAACTCCATCGTTGATTGGGATAAAATAGTATGTTTCTTAGATTTCCATGCAACAGCCCCTCCTGTTATATTAAAAATATAACCACTTTGTAGCCTTTGAGTCATCAGGGAGGGAGTTCCAATCAACATTTTGTTGTAACCTTCTAGGACAGTGGGAAACTTTTGATAATGTAATCTTAAGTTCTTGGTTTTTTTAAGGTATCTCATTAATCTTTCTACAACATTCTAGTGTTTTAGGCTACGTCTGGTCGTAAACCTACATAGTAACTCTACAGCATAAGCTATATCTAGCCTAATGCAGTTAACAGAATTTCTCAAAGTATATATTTTTGAAATATTAGAAAAAATGAATATTAAGGATTAGTTAAATATATAGTTTTGAAAAATTTATAAAATAAATATATAAACATTTATTAAATATGATGGTTCAACTAGAATATAATTTTATTAAATAAATATATAAACATTTAGTAAATATAAAGGTTCAGTTATGATATAACTAACTGGAGATATTATGAATAGATATTCTTATTGCTTTAGGAATTGGTTAAATATTTTAGGACAAATAAATCTTAGATTTGGTTAAGATCTAACAAAAATATTCGAGTTTGAAAAATACACAGTGTATAAAAAATTTAGATGCCTTACAAATGTCTAATGTATTTAAAATATAGTGTATGTGAAAATCATAACATACCACAGAACAAGGGACAAAGCAAGAATAAAAATGATGGTTGTTAGGAAATTTGCTAACAAACTTATTAATTTAATTTTTTTCTATAATTCCAAATGCCTCCAGATTTTGCCATTCCATCTGATTCCTCCTAGTAAAAGAAAGGACTGATAAGAAGAATAGCAAAATAGAAGGTTCACTTTGGATAAAGGGACACTTGCAAAATTAATGACAAAAAAATTTCTAATAATAGGGCACATGTTACTTAATTTTCTAAATTGTAAACATAGTAAATTTAAAAGCGGGTAACCCTCTAATAATGCTCAAATAGTCATTTGATATCATTAATTACTTATCATATTTGCCATATTTGAAATATGCAAAAAGAGGTGCTATGAGTTGCTTTTTTCTAAAATTTTTTGTCATCTAATGTAATTTTCCTTGGATAAATGACAAAATTTTATTTAAATTAATAAAATAGAAATATCGAAAAATATGGACAAAAATTGCTGGAACAGTGTCTTAAATGCCCTTACCTAAGTGAAAAATCCTAAATATTTATTCAAAAAACCACAAATACCCTACAATTAATTCAAACTCCCAACACACAATTAACACCGACCAAATTCCTAATTTCCTTCCAAAACCCAAAAATTAACACATATCACCATCAAAGCTCCACGTAATTTCTAATATCACTTTTAACTTATTTATATCATTTTAGGAAAAAAAAGAAATCAATTTTAAACAAAAATCTTTTAATATCCATTTGAGTTATTAATTTATTTTTCAAAATATCTATTTTATTTATTTTATTTTAGGAAAATTTATTTTATTCATATAATATCCAATTTTGATTTTATTCTTATTATTTTTTTCCTAATTTGTGGTACACCCCGGGTCTATAATAGGGGCCTTTGTCATTTAGAAAAGAGAAGGAAGAAAGTTTATTAGAGAAAAAAATTTCTTTAGAAAAAGTTTGTAGAGAAAATTCATTAGAAGAAAAAAATATTTTAGAGAGAATCTCTGCGAAAAAAGAATTCTTGAAAGAAAATTTCTTCAAAATGTAGGTTTTTCTTGTTCATTTCATTACCTTATTGTCTTTTTTTTTTCTTTATTTTAAGCAAATCAAATCTCATTTTGAAATAAACTTAGTTGGAGATTTCATTTAGTGGAAATTTACTCCCAAAGATCCGCACCTTATCAACACGTAATTTTATTGGGTATTTGAATCCTTATTTTTCTTTTGTTCTCTTTTTTTTAAAAGATAGAGAGAAAGAAAAGAAAATGTATAAGGAAAATTTTATTATTTTTTTTGGCTACTTTTTAACTTTTATCGTTATTCTTTTTTTAAAAAAGAAAAACTGAGTCTTTTTAACTTATTATTAATATACCTATACTTATATATTTATTTCATTTTATTTTATTTCTTTTATCTGCTACCACCCCTCTATTTTCTTTTCTTCTTATTTATTATTTTCCTTTTCTTTCTTTTTCTTTCCTTTCTTTCTTCTTCTTTTTTTTTTTTTTTAATTTTATCTTCTGTTACAATATTTTTCTCTTTTTTTTACTTATTTACATTACAATTATAATAATTATTTATTATATATGCTTACATTTATGTATGCATGTTTTTCCTTATTTTTTATTTTGACAATGTACAACATTATTTTGCATTAGTTAATTATTTTTTTTCTTTACATTAATATTTTTTTTACATTTTATTCTTTCGACATGGAATTAAAAATATCTGGGAGTCCGTTATTTCTAAATTCTTGAGATGAAGGGATCAGTTCTTTGGGAGTCCAAGATCGATTTCCAATATTTTTTAAAAAATGAAATTTTATCTTACTTGCTTAATTTGTTGTGTGATATATTTGATTCTATATTGTGCATTATTTCCATTGACCTAATTTTAAATTATTTCTTAATTTCCTTTTTTAACAATTTAGAAATTTTTGCTTTAAAACCTTTTTTTCTGTTTTAATTTAAAATATAAATCTATTTTTCATAAGGTTTCCTAATCAACTCTTTTTTTAATAACTCACATCTATTTCATTAAACAAAAAAAAATCTACGATGGAATCTAGAACTTTCTAAGAGTTCGTTAGTTCTAGATTCTTGAGTTGAGGGATCAATATCTTTGGGAGTCCGAGATTTCTCAAGAAAAAATTAATTTTATCAATATTTTTTTAAAAAAATATATTTATTCGAAGACTAGCCTGTGATAGATTTTGAGAAACTGTAGTAATTTCTCGTTTTCTTAAGGTGAGAAAATTTTCTCAATATAGTCTAATTAATGGAATATTATTCTACTTATTTTATGGGATCATTGCTTCAAATATTGGAGTGATGAACAAGGAAATAAGACATAAAAAAAATCTAAATGAATTTTATTCAAGACTTTAGGTTTGGTCACCGTTTTATAAACGGGTGTTACGGGGTGCTAATCCCTTTCTCGTACACAAATGACTCCAGAACTCAACTCTAGTTTCTACAGACCATTTTTTCAAAAAAATTATTTACTTTATTTTGGTGTCCAATCACACTTTAAAAAAGATTGGTGGCGACTCCATATTTTCCTTTAAAACTTTTTTGAGGACGTCGACTGCTCCGAGTCGTCTCAAGTACGTGGCGACAACTTGGTAACTCCACTTGAGACATGAGGCTCTACCTCGAGAGTTTGACCATTAATCCTTTATCTTGAACTATTTTATTCTTTAATTTTATTTAAATTTTTTTATGTGTAGTTATTGTGCATTTTATTATTACACACACAATCACAAGCCTCTTATCCGGGCTTTACCCGATAAGATTAGAATTGAGGATGAAATAGTATTGACCTTCGAGGAGCTTATGCTCTCGTGTAGGCACACAAAAAATTCTCACTCTAGTTAGTCATTGTCATGTACGACTTTTGACCAATTTGAGGACCTTTTTGTATAGAACTTTAGAGCAAAGCTCACTTTGTTTAGAGCCTTCTACTTTGACATTATTTAAACTATTATTTTGCTTCACATACTACCACAAGCCTCCTACCCAGGCTTTACCTCATAAGATTAGAATTTAGAACGAAGTATGTTGACCTTCGAGAAGCTTATGCTTCCATGCAGGCACACAAAAAGTTCTCACTCAACTTTGTCAATTCATCATGTACGGCTTTGATCAATTTGAAAACCTTTATCATTTAGGGCTATTAATTAACCTCACTTTTAAAACTTTTAAGCAGTATACTACTATATTACAACATGCATTCATGTGTTTCTTTACTTATGCTGGTTCAAATATCACAATTGCATAAATTTTTTAGTTAAAGTTAACCATATTTCATTTGCCAATTTTGATTTCTCTTAATCAATTAACATCTTAGCAATTTTATTGAAGTTTTATAAACTTTTTTTTCATATTTAAAAAAATTATATTTCAAAGATTGAACATTTTCATAATTTTTTTTTGAAAAATGTATTTACCCAATTTTTTTTTTCTAAAAACAATATGTATTCAGTAATATTTAGTATCATTTAATAAAATTTCTCAATATATTAACTATTTAAATCTAAATAAAAAAAAATCATGTAAGGATTAAATAACATTAATATTAAAAATTAAAATTTTGAAAACGATCATTTGAAATACTAAAAATGATTTTTTGAAATACTAAAAAATATGATTGTATAAGAAGAATTTGGCAAAAAAAATAAAAATTAAAAATAAAAAAATAGGAAAGCCTGTTGTGTATCTTTCATTTTTGTTTCATCAATTTATTTTTGTTAAACAACATGCTTAAAGCTTGAATATTTTGAAAGTTGTTTTAAAAAAGGACAAATATTTCCAAAGAAAAATAATCCAAGAAAATAATGAAAAGTTTTAACTTTTTTCAATTTAATCTGATAGTCATAAAAAAAATTTGACTAATTAATTGAAAGAGAGAAGCTCTTAGTCACTATATGCTTAGAATAAATTATTAATTTTGACGGTTTCATAAAACTTTTGGGTTGAGTTTTATCTACTAACTTTTTCATCTCATATAATCATATTGTTATCTATTTTATTTGGTTAAAAATTACATTAAATAAATTTTGATTTCTTCCTAAAAAGTTACACTATTATTAAGGTATTTTTTGTTGCCTCATTTAATAAATAACTAATGATGTTTTAACGTTAATGAATTTTTTTTTTTTTGCAAATATAAATTAAAGAGTGAAAATATTTTCCAAAAAGAAAAGTTTTTTTCAGAAAAGAAATATATAGTGGATAGTATTATACTATTCTATTATTTCATCATTATATCTCGCATACTACGAGTCTATTCATCATTATCAAGCATTATAATCATATGTTTGTAAATACATACTTGTATGTATGTTGTTAATTGTTGGCTAGTATTTTATTTAAAAATCTCATTAGTCATTGCATTTAATTATTTCTTCTTGAAAATATTAGTAAATTTCATTCACTTTAGAATGATGATTGTTGCATGGTTGATGAAATCTCACATGCTTAAACCTCACGCTAGTAAATAACTTTAAATAATTTAACCATTCTCTCTCTTTAGAAAGGTCAAAAGAGTCAAAGATTTTACAAATAGTTGAAAGGATTTCCACCCCTTCATTCATTATTGGTCGAGGACATGGATGAGTTTTCCAACCATGTGCAAGTAATCAGAAAGGATGTGTCAAAATGTTAAAAGGACAAGTAGCAAAGGTTCTAAATTCCCTCGCTTATGTTAAAGATAGACTAGTAGTAAGGGGATTCAAACAAATGAAATTGGTTTAGAACCAAGCTCCAGACGATGTTTCTCCTTATACCCACATGCTCTTACTTTTAAAAAGTTATTAGATTCATCATTGGTAGACTTGAGGGCATACCTGACACAAAGATTGTGGTCGAGCTCCATAACAAATGAGCCATTTGAATGACTTAGTTTCTACAAGAAATGAGAAAACCGACAAGAAGACCTTTAAAAACACAAATATCAAAGGAAGATTATATTAAAGTTTTTAGAAGAGAGATTGGGTGTAATAAAGAACAACATTTATGAAGACATTGAGGCGACATAACTGCGTGTAGTCTTGGACGTCATCATTACTCCACCCAAGTTCAAGAGGCTAAAATTTGAAAAGTTTAATGAAAGTCATTTCATCATATACGGTTGAAGGATGTCAATCCACTTCCACAATGACAAAAAAATTTTACCAGTTCCAAGAACGCCTGATTTGACACTATTTGATCTCATGATAAGGAACATATTCTTTATTAAGTATGTGGTATGATGAAGGCACTACGAAGGTGTCAACCTAGTTGAGATGTTCTGGTGCGCCTACTGATCCCACATCTTTTTTAGTTGTTTGTTAATAAGAAGATAGCCTAATTGGCTCAACTGCTCATTGGTACAGGTAGTTGGATATCTCTTAAGTGCATAAGTATTGAAACAATACAAGGACATTATGATTTTGGCCTCGTACCATTTAAATCTTCAGTGTATAAAAAAGGAAGCATTGACCACTTTTAAGGAATATGCTTAAAGATGCAAAAAATAATCGATCAGAAGCAACCTCGATTGACTTAGTAAGAAAATGTCACTAGTATTTTATAAGCATTATGAATACTTCATACTGTGATAAAATGCCTCTTACATTATGATAATGAAGTTTAAATAAGAAGGGATTACGAATGATGCAAAAGTGGAAGTTAGCATCATCAAAAGTATAATGCCAATAAAAGAAAAGATGAAGAGAATGAGACCAGCTTGGGGCAGAGCATTATCAGCCATGTGTTACTACCATCATTTAAATAAGTGAACTACGAAGAGAAAAAGTCAAATAAATAAAGCAAAGAATGACAACGAAACACTTGTTTCAATCATCTTTAGTAGTGCAATTCCATACGATGAGTTAGTTTCTCCATGCTTGCAAAATTTGGAGCATCCCAATTGGAAATAAAGAACTGTCTAAGATCACTAGAGAAATGGAAGGTTATTTTCTATTGGCTACCCTCAAGATCAAGGCAACACCTTTTATAATAGGAGCCCCTTTTAATATTTTGTTGAATTGGATGACATCTTCATAACCATATGTATCCTATTTTTCCACATTAAAATGGATTGTTGGCTTCCAATATTTTGAAGTATATTCTTTTTGGTCGTCGTGAAAAGAAATGATATCAATGAAGACTTCAGAAATGAAATCAACATGAAGGTTTGATTTCAATTTTTCATCTTTTAACCATGAGGAGAAGAACTAAAATATGTTGTGCCTCGAGACGTTGAAATAGAGAACAAGAGAATTGTGCAACTAGTAAGCCAAAATCTTTAAATAACTATGTTGCAAGATATCTAATAATCATCATCGTTGTTGCTCATAAAATGGATTAGTAGGAGTTTGGTATTTTTATCAAAGATCATTTGGGGGAAGTCTCCCTTTATTTAATATATAAGGTGAAACTGGCTTTCTCTAAGTATCATCCATCTGAGTAAGATTGTATTGCAAAGCACAAGACGATTTTTCACCGTTATTTGCAGGAGAGAGCCAATTTCAAAAAAGATTCCCTCGCTTTAGAGACTATAAGAGCCTTTAAAGTTCATCATTTATGAAGAGTTTAAAGTCTAAGGAAGGACTTTAAGATCAAGATCTAAGTTGCATGATCTTTGCCTTTTATCGACCTACTTATTACCCTCGGTCTCAAAGACTAGAGAATATGCTGTTTTATTTGGTAAATCATCACTCCAAGTAGATTTTCAAGGCAAATTAGCAACCAGATTACAGCTCAAGATCATGATACCTAATTATCAATTTTTGTGGAAAAGTAAACCACCTATTTTGTATGCTCTCACTCGTTTTCTTCTTTTGAAAAGAATCTAGAGAATGTTTGAAAAGAGAAAACTATTAAAATAAGCATGTCTTAGTAAGCATATACATACATACAAGCATTCATGAATGATATTTATCCAATTGATTTTAGTTGTGATGGCGCTTGTTTATCCCTAGCCTTCAGTTCTCTTTTTGTCATGTGGTGCTTGTTTATCCCTCGCCTTTGACACTTTTTGCTGTGATGGCGCTTGTTTTATCCCTGGCTTCCAGCTTATTTATTCTTTTAACATGAGACGCTTGTTTATCCTTGGCCCTTGACACCCTATTGCTGTTATGATGTTTGTTTTATTCCTGGCCTTCAACTTATTTATTCTTTTGTCGTAAGACACTTGTTTTATCTGTGTCCCTTGACACCCTGTTGTTGCTGAGATGACGCTTGTTTTATCCCTGGCCTCCAGCTAATTTTTTATTCTTTTGTCATGGAGCGTTTGTTTTATCCATGGCATCCAGCTTATTTATTCTTTTGTCATGAGATGCTTGTTTTATCCCTAGTCCATGACACCGTATCACTACAATGACACTTGTTTTATTCTTGGCCTTCAGCTTATTTATCCTTTGTCATAAGACTCTTGTCTTATCCATGGTCCTTAATGCCTGAAATTTATCTAAAATATCTTAGTTTGATGAGTTAGTGGCTACACCTTCGTCTACCTTCTAATTCTACAAGGATGAATGAGGGGGGCATACTATAGCCACTTAATTTTATCATATATTTTTTTATATTCTTTTAAACAAAATAATAACGACTAAGATTTTTTTAAAAAACTTTCTTTAATGAGCATATTTATCATTTAAAAAAAAATCAATTTATTTTTTCTAAGAAATCTTTAATATCACATTTATCTTATTTGTACTATTTTAGGAAAAAAGAAATTTATTTGTTTTAAATAAAATCTTCTAATATCACTTTTGACTTGTTTATATCGTTTTAGAAAAAAACGAAACCAATTTTAAATAAAAATCTTTTAATATCCATTTGATTTATTAATTTATTTTTCAAAATATCTCTTTTATTTATTTTATTTTAGAAAAATTTATTTTATTTACATAATATCCAATTTTGATTTTATTCTTATTAATTTTTCCTAATTTATGGTACACCCCGGATCTATAAATAATGGGCCTTTGTCATTTGGAATAGAGGAGAAAGAAAGTTTCTTAGAGAAAAAAATTTCTTTAGAGAGTTTGTAGAGAAAAAATTTGTTAGAAGAAAGAAATTTTTTAGAGAGAATCTATGTGAATTTTTTTTTTTAAGAAAATTTCTGTAAAATGTGGGTTTTTCTTATTCATTTCATTACCTTATTGTTTTTATTTTTTTCTTTTTATCTTAATCAAATCAAATCTCATGTTCAATAAACTTAGTTGGATGTTGCATTTGGTAGGGATTTACTCCCAAGGATCCGCACCTTATCAACAAGTAATTTTCTTATAGATTTGAATCCTTATTTTTCTTTTTTTCTTTTTTCTTTAAAGATAGAGAGAAAGAAAAGAAAATGTACAAGCAGAATTTTATTATTTTTTAGCAACTTTTTTACTTTTATCGTTATTCTATGAAAAACGTTAGTCTTTTTAACTTATTATTATTCTATTTATTTCATTTCATTTCATTTTATTTCTTTTCTTTCCCCACCGTCCCTCTACTTTCTTTTCTTCTGTTACAATTTTTTTTCTTTCTTTACTTATTTACATTACAATTATAATAATTATTTATTATACGTGCTTAAATTTATGTATGCATGTTTTTTCTTACGTTTTACATTAAATTTATTTTGACAATGTTATAATATTAGTTTGCATTAATTAATTAATTAATTTTTTTTACATCTTATTATTCTGACGATAAATTTAGAAATATATAGGAGTCCGTTATTTATAAATTCTTGAAGTGAAGAAATCGGTTCTTTGGGAGTCAAGATCGATCCCCAATATTTTTTTAAAAAATAAAATCTTATCTTACTTGCTTAATTTATTGTGTGATATATTGGATTCTATATTGTGCATTATTTCTTATTGACCTAATTTTGAAATCACTCTTAATTTCCTTTTTTGATTTAAATATATATTTTCTATTTATTTTTTTAAAATCTATATAACCGGCACAAGAATATAGTTTTTTAAAATAAAAATCAACAAAAAAAATGGATAATTCTCATTTGCCTTGAAATCAAGTAACCTAATCTCAAATTTAAATTCAAATCATTATTGAAAATATATATTATGTATTATTTAATAAATTGTTTAAATAATAACAAACCCCAAAATTTTGATATATAATTGACATTATTTTATGAGAGAATCTAAAATTTAAATTCAAATTATTATTTAAAATATATCATCTATTATTTAATAAATTGTTTAAAATATAATAAAGACGAAAATCTTGTATATGTATTTGACATCATTTTAGCGCAAGTTGCTACAATAATATTGTCCAGCAACAAAATAGTCGATTTAGTTAAGATTTACCAAATTTGAATGTTTTTTGCAAAATACATAGTCTTCTTGAAATCTGTGATACCTTGTCTCATTTCTGAAGCTATTCAAAATGCACTGTATGTGGAATATATGGATTATTTTATACTTAGAGGTATATTCAGGTTTAATTGTTTATTTTGGATTTTCATCATTTTTCAAGTTGGTGTTTAAAAATGTGTTATTTATACAGTTATCTGTAAAAGAAAACGAAGATTATAAGATGAGCTGACTAGTCCCAATCCGGCTAAACATATAACCAAACAATTTTGGACTTAGAAAAAGCAAGTTTAGAATAAAGTCTTAAGTTGTAGAACAAGTGAGCTGGACACCCAGAAGAAGTTAATCCTTCTCACAATGTCAATTATTCTACGAATTTCATTTTATTGAAGAAGCAGGCCTTCAAAAAAGTGATTTGGGTGCTTTAGTATTAATTTAATTTGATGACATTGTATTTGTTGTTGAAGTTAGGTCTTCAAGAATTTGATGGTCGTTTTCCTACGTATTCTAATACAGTATTATTAATATCGTTTTAGTTAAGATTGATTTTTATTGGGATCAACTTTGCTACTCATTTTAGTTCATCTATATGTTTCTCCAAATGATCGGTGTTTTACTCTTTGTGGAATTATGTACTGGAAAGTCAAGCTATATTTTGCAACATATATGAGTGTGATCCTCGATAATGATCATGTTTTATCATCCCAATTTAGAACAATAATTACTTATATAAGCTTTCAAAAATAAACCATATATTTTTACCTGATAATTCTTATAACGTTGTTGATGGATCCATGATTTTTTTTTTAAAAAAATATAACGTAAAGAATGAGACTTAGTGGAATACTACTGGACTAACTTCTAATATCCATATATATTATTTCAATTATATAACGAACATAAAGTTGAAAGGGACTCAAATCTTCCTAGATTTATAATAAACCTATCGATACTTAAAAGCTATATTCACATAAAGTTTGAATTACTTCTCCATGTCATGTTTTGGGTAACTATTATATGATATAATTATATGCTCCACATAGAATCTCCTATATTTTATTTTACTAAGAATGTCTTTTTCTTCCCACATCCAATTATTATACAGCTAATTATGCTTTATTTAACTCACTGTCATTTTCATACTTGATTGGATTTCTATATCATTTAACGAAGAAATATTACACAAAAATAATGTAACTTATCAAATCATCCTTGGCCTAAATTACAAAAAGAAGAAAATAAATTTGAAAGAAACCGTTTGCATCATTCTTTAAATGAATACTCTCGTTTTTTATGTAAAAAAACCTCAAAATATTATATTCTAATTTGTAACACAAAATAATTTTTCTTATTTTAATGATTACGTTGTTGAGTTGAACTCTTCTTTATATTTTTCAAATTTCAAATCACCATCTGTTTCTTAATTTTTTTTCTATTATTAAATAACAAATAATGAAATTTAAATAACTTATAGGCAGAACCCGCAAACTTAAAAGAAGGTAAGGTTTTAGGATGAACTCAATGAAATAACTAATTTGTATTGAAAATTTGACCGTGAAGATGTTGCTGCGGATAGATAAGTTGACCTAATAATATTCCAATATTTGGATGTAAGAACAA
>JBBPDI010000003.1:18710486-18722498 GCA_037974545.1 Cucumis variabilis
TCAACCCTTGTAGTGAATGCAGTAAAATGAAAGAAAATCAATGGAATTCATAGGGAGGAGGCAGTGCTGTCAGCCCCCAAACCAATGAAAGCGTGAAGAGGGTTGAATCCAAAGAGAGTGAAGGCAGAGAAAGGAGAGAAGAAAGTACCCGGGAGGTCTAGTGGCAACCAACAAGCGAGAGTGATCGTAAGAAGATAGGGAGGAGGCGATTCCTTCTCCTCCGTTCCTCAAAGCTTCAACAGAAGAAGACAAAATCCCTGATTTCATTTCTTCAGTCTCACAGTCACTACTGAATTAGACGACGAGACCCAAAACCCACGATTAGGTTAGGGTTGTGAGCTTCACAGTTTCTCTCAGTGGCATTTGGTAAGAATTCTCTTTCTTTTATTTCTGTTTCTTTTTTTCCAGTTTCTTTTTTCTTTTTTCTTTTTTTAACAAGAAGTAGTGATTATTTGATAATTGTTTTGCTTCTTGTTTTTTAAGAACGAAACAGAAACAAAAATCGTGTTTAACAATTTTTTTTGTTTCATGTTTCTTATTTTTTGTTTTCTTAATAATATTCCATATTAAATATGTGACGACTTACCTATAATTCAATTAAACATTAAACAAAAATATATGTCCTACAATAAACATAAAAAAGAAAATTATCAAAACTTTATATCATTAAGTCTTAGTGCACAAATAAAACTCAATAACATAAAATTGTATCTATCCTTTAAATGTTGCCCAAATTTGATTAGACAATATCATCTTGCAGGTCATTTATCTTAGATGATGTCGACTCACATCTAATTTAATTATATCACTATGCAAATTGTTCTACAAATTTTGTGTATCTTCAACGATCATTGATTCATTGCTAAAGTCGTTGAATGGATCATCTTGACGATCATTCAATCTGATATAATTGTGAATTGTTCAATATGCTATCGGTATATATTTTTGTGTCTTGATCGGGTATGGAGGTGTTTGCTTAAGAATAGGAAATCAAGCCTTCAGCACACCAAAACAACGTTCAATGATATTTCTCAATGAAGAATGTCGATAGTTAAACACTTCTTCTCTACCTCAAGAGTGATGTCTCCTTTCTCTAAAATCTCATAAATGGTATCTTTGATAGTGAAATGGTACTAAAAATTCCGGCATATTTGAATACACTGAATCGACAAGATAATATTGATCTGCATATGATAGAGCAAATGAATATTATCATAAAGTCAAATAATGGATTAAAGTTCTAAAAACACATAATTTATTTACCTCTCTTAGACATAGGAAATTTATTCTCGAGATTCTTGATACATTCTAGAAGTATGCGAGATATCAAGAATCTCGAGAATCATTGGACATGACATACGTGAATAATATATCGAAGGAACATATGCACATTATATATATTCCATGTTGTGTTAGTTTTTTTTCATGAAACGATGTTGGTTCATTTTGGGGAATATTTAGACCAACGTGAGTATCATCAATAGCAACAATACAATCCTAAAAGATAAGCATAAACACAAATATATTTCAAAATATTGTATTTGTTAAAAATAAATCAAAACATTAATGTCTTACCTTAGAGAAAGGGTAATTTTTCGAATTTAATATGATCTTCATTGGTACAGTGTTCATGTTGGGTGGACTAATAATTTCTACTCCAAGCTTGCAATCCTTCCTCAAAACAAGGTTAAAAGCTAGAGAAATAGTATGATCTGAATGTTGATATCTTTTTGTTGCTATATGATTGCTTTCATTATGTGATATGATTTATAAAAATATAGCGACTTTTTCTTGAACAATGAGATACTTAGATGCTTTCAGATTTGTCTTGAATTTTAAATCTTCACAAAACCTTATGAATATAACTCTTTTAATCTTAAAACAATCAAAACATCTACTATCGTTTCCATTTAACAACTCGATCACAAAATCATGTCTTTTAGTGCTAAGGCTTTACATGGTTGTTTAGAATATTGTATCTTGTGCAAGTTAATGTAGAATAAAGTGAAAATGATGCATATAGCATCGTCATTGTCGTCATAATCAAAATTCTCAAGATGATTGTCTTGAATCAAATCCCCAAAATAATTGCCTTGAAATCAAATCCATTTCAATTCACTAGTATGTATCTCTAAATTAAACACAAAAAACGAAATTTTGAAACAAAGTACAAATACATCTCATAAACGAAAATAAACATGTTATAGTCATGTGAAACAAAAATCAAATCCATCTATAAATTCCAAGAGAAATCACATTCAAAGTAGCCATGTTAAAAAACAACACAAAACCACAAAGTTAAACATATAAAATCTATGTTTAAGTCTAATATGAAGAAGTAAATGGCATAATCCTAAAACATCCCTAAGTGACATCTAGAGACTATTTATGAAATATTTCTTCCTTGAATCGGGCATAAGCAAAAGTAGTTTTCTCCAGGTAAGATCTCCGTATAATAGTTTCAGTACTTTGGTTTAAGTCTCTCCATCAACATCCTTTATTGTATTTAAAATCTTGAAATATTCCATCAACTCTTCATCGAAATCATCTTTTTTGCTTGATGTTTGACCCTCATGAACTTGACTAGATGTAGAACTAAAAAATCTTTTCTCAAGGATGTCATTTTTTCTCTTTGCATTCTTAGCATACACATCTATGAATGTAGAAAAGAAACTGTCAAATTCGTCCTTTTTTTTCTTTGAACTTGTTTTTTGCTTTTTTCTTGATCATTTTCTTCAACACCAAAGTTTGTATTGCTTGCAACAACATTTTCATTTTCATCTTCAGAATATGAAATACGTCTTGTTGATGGGCAAGCATTTACGTATGTTGCATTAGTATCTCCAAAAATCCTCATAAGCTTTTCATAATGTGGGCAACCACTTTTTAAAAACTTTTTAACTCTCTTATTCACCTATAAGAGATAGAAACTTTTTAGCTCTCTTATTTGCCTATAGATTATGAGAAATGAAAAAAAAACTTGCAATCTAATTAAAAAGTTCGTTCAATTGCTCCTCTTTTTAATTAGATTGCAAAAAATTAGATTAGTAGTGCCTAATAGTGGATCTCAACCATTTTATTTGTCTTAATTTATTGAACTTATTTTTCAATTGATCATGAGTATAACTATATCCTATACTAGCATTTAGTTAGCTTTTCATATAATTTATGTTGGGGTTGATGTCCTAAATCTTGTGGTTTTGTAGTTTGTAATTATATTATACAAGCATTTTACTTATCTAATAAAATAAAGTGTTTTATTTTATTTGACATTTAGTTGCATTAACTCACAAAACCAATAAACTAACATCTAAGGTTATGTTCTATAATCTAAACATGTATGTGGAAACGTACAAGTGAATAATGTTTAAGTCATAGCCTCAATGGTTTGTAGTAGATGGATAAGGTTGAATATCTTATTCTGGTGACACTACGAATACAGCTACTTTGTAGTTGTTACAATTGTTCTAAAGTGCTACAAATGATTTGACCCAAATCATTCAAGTCGAGACATTAGAGCGGGGGTATTTTATATAAACAATTTACATAAGACGGGATCATGAAATGAATAGTATCTCTTATTAACATCGTTCCTGAAGGGATAAAAACCCTACGCAGCAAAAGAATTTAAACAGATGAACCATTAACTCAAATTAATTGGCAACTTAAAAGTACCATTACATTGGAAAAAAGATTACAAAAACTAAGGTTATGCATGTTTTCTAATTAATATAGAAATTACAAGAAAGAGTAAAGGACACTTACGTCGTTGATGACTCTGTATCTGCTAAAACATCAAATTGGGGCACCACCACTTGGAGGCCTACTTATTCTATGAGAATGAAACTTTTGATTTGTGGGAACCAAATTTGGAGTGAGAATTTTTTCAGAGAGAATTTTTGTAGACAGAGTACACATTTATAGAAACAGCACCTTTGTGTTACATTACCTTCTTCCACTTTCTTCATCCTTAAGAAGAGGAGGTTATTGAGAGAAACAAGATACGTGGCATGTTCCCTGAATAACTCCCGCGTAAGTGAGTTATTTGATTAATTTAATTTAAATTACTTAATTAAATCATATTGCATTAATAATTCTTTTAAATCATATTAAACGAGTATATCTCGCATAATATAGTTTGGATTTAATTAAATAAAACTAAACTAACCTATTACCATATTATCCAATTAAGTAATTGTTAACTTAAACATCTTATATTTAATTTAATCCAAATTTGAATCATGTTCAAGTATAAATTTCTCTCATAACTTATAGTTTTAATATGTATCATATACACATTAAACTTTAATCTATAGTTTAAATATGAATCTAATTCACATTAAATTAATATTTGAACTCATTCAAATATTTTATTCTCGCATAAATTAATTTTGAATCATACAAGAAAAGAGAAGTCCTAGTGAAGTTAATAAGGAAGATTCATTCATTCAACGCATATTTCATTGCGCCTCCTTCGGAAATTTTATACTGTATCACAATATATTATATTTGATTCTTAAAGTAAATTTGAACATTTCAAATTACAACTAATATATAAAAATTTCATTACCCTTTACAAGCTAGGAAAAAGACCTAATGAACTTATAGATCAGAAACTACAATGATATGAGATCAATTGACCAAACTCATTAACCACGTGAATCAATATTCATTAACTGTGTGTACACTCCACTAAAGAGTTACAACGAAACTCTTCTCACGGTAGATATGTTTTTATGTCCACAGATATAGACCAATAACAGTAAGTTAGTCCTTAACAAGTGTTCGTAAAACAAGCTGGGTCAAAATATCATTGTACCCTAGGTTACTTCTAGTCCTTAAATATTAGTGCTCCTCTAATGGACAACCTGTTTATGGTCCAACCAATAAATAGAAACCTCTCTCGTGCCACAAAGAGGGTTGGGCCCTTTGTTCAAGTCCCGAAAACATCATTTAAGGAAACACTTATTTACTTACCCTAAAGTTGGAAATGCGTGAATTTCATCTTGTGTGATTATGTTTCCAGCTCCCTATTAATTTTGTCCCAAAAATGATAAGCATATTAAGTCAGCAATCTTGCCACTCTCACCCATATAAATCAAAGTGCAATCCCTCACGAATAGAAGTTCATAATACACTCGTAGATTTCAATAAGTATTATTGATTATATTATTAGTTTTGTCTTAATAACCTATATCCAATAAACTAATATCCTAAGTTGTTTGATGAGTCTTGAACAATATGTAAAGACATGCATGGATCAATGTTCGAGATCAGCTTAAATGATCTACACTATAGAAATAAGACTAGGTACCTTATCTTGGTAATATTATGGATACAACTCACTTTGTATTTGATCCAACGCATTCGTGTAAGTGACATGCGAGTGAGGGTATCCTATGGAATGAGTTTGAACTCATGTTCGCGAGGGATTGTCCTTTGATTTGTACGAGTAAGAGTGACGAGATTGCCGACTTAATATGCTCATCATTTTGGAGACAAGACCGAGTGGAGAGTTGGGAACATAATTACACAAGATGAAATTCACTTCTTTTCAACTTGAAGGTAAGTAGATGAGTGTTCCTTTAAATGGTGTCTTCGAGACTTGAACAAAGGGTTCCACTCTCACTATGGCACGAGAGGAGTTTTTGTTTATTGGTTGGAACATAAACAAGTTGTTCATTAAAGGAGCACTGGTATTTAAGAACTAGAAGTAACCCAGGGGTAAAACGATAATTTGAAGTTGGTGTTATGTACACTCGTGAAGGACTAACTTACTGATATTGGTCTATGTCCGTGGACACAAAAATATATCTATGGTGAGAAAAGTTCAATTGGTCTCTAGTGGAGTGTACACATAATTAACGAATATTGATTAACGTGGTTAATTAATTTAGTCAATTAATCTCATATTGTTATAGCTTGTGATTTGTTGGTCCATTAAGTTCCCTTCCTAACTTGTAAAGGGTAATGAAATTTATTTATATTGGTTGTAATTTGAAATGTTCAAATTTACTTTAGAAATTAGTATAATGTATGGTGATACATTATAATATAAAATTTATATTTTAATTAAACTTTATTATATAAATTTAATTTTGGATATGATTCAAAATTAATTTATGAGAGATAAAATATTTGAAGGAGTTCAAATATTAATTTAATGTGAATTGGATTCATATTAGAATTATTGATTATGAGAGAAATTTATATTTGAATATGATTCAAATTTGAATTAAATTAAATATATGATTTAGTTTTATTTTATTTAACTAGCTTAAAACTATAAGATATGTGGGAGATATTCATTAAATATGATTTTAATTAAATATGATTTAATTAATTAGTTAATTTAATATTTCTATTAATTTAATATTTTTAAATTAATAGAATCTCATGATTCTCTCCAACTTCCTGAAGAAGAGAGAGATAAATACGCAGAAAAAAACAGGTTTTTAAAAACCTAAGCTTTTGCCTCTCTACGAATCCTCTTAGAGATTCTCTCAAAAACTTTTTTCCATTTGAATTGATTCCCACAAACCAATCTCATCTCAGAGAATAGGGAGGTCTCCGAGGGTGGTGGTCCAAATTCGGTGATTTGTAAATTCAGAGGTGTCAAACTACATGAGCTTTTCTTTCTATAATCTATAATTTTAAAGCATGGTTAGCCTCAATTAGAAAAATATTTCTGTAACTATTGCCAATGTACGGTATTTTTAAGTTTCCAATTAAATTGATCTAAGATCTATGTAGAATCTTCCGCTGCCAAGGGTTTTAATCCCTTCATAGGTAACCTCTAGATTTGCTTTTTTTTTTTTTAGGAGGATAACACAGAAATCAATCCATCATAAAAAAAATGCATCAACAAAACAATACGCATCAACAGAAGAAAAAAAAACTTAAATCAATCCACCAACAAACAAAGTAAATGGAAGGATCCTTAATGAATTGAGAATGAATGAGAGGCTCCTACGTCCGAAGGCTCAATGCAAGATTCGTTGTTCTTATTTAGGTCCGTTTTCGTAGGTAAGACTATGACTTTTCTGACTAATTAAGCTACTTCGGATGGAGCGCACACCTTCTCAATATTCTTTGAGCCTCGGTCTCACAATATTCTTTGCGCCTTTATTTCTTTGTGGCTCGGTAGCCCCCAATGGGGAATCTTTTCTTGCTCTCCCTATTTTTCTTAGGAGGAGGAGACTAAGTCGGACAGTGAAAGCAACAGGGTTTCCAGGGGGACAGGAAGACTGACTGAAGAACTTATCTTTTTTAGGAAAGTTGAAGAAAAGAGGATAAGAGAAGATGGAGAATCAATGAAGAGAAGAGCAACAACTGGATCTGGAAACCCTAATTTTAAGAGAAATGAAGATTGATAGAACACAAGTCGATAAAACTATGTGAGAAATGAGGAGTATGAATGAAAATTTTAGCATTAAATCAGAAAATGGAAATCAAGAAGTAGAAAGGATGATCCACGAATGAAAATTTTATTTGTAAAGCTAAAATCAGAAGAAAGAAAAATATATATTTGTAACTTTAGCTGGAGAACAGAGGTAAAAGAGGAACAAAGAGCCGGAGAAGAGAGAAGACGAATGCCTAGCCGAGAAGCTGTAGCTAGAGAAGAGAGAAGACAACCGAAGAAAAAGGAAGAGAGAAGACAAAAGTCGAGAAGCGAGAAGATGAGTCGAAGAGGAAAAGAGAAACAGAGAGAAATAAACTCAGGAACGCAAGAGCAACTTGTTTTTTGTTTTCCATTAATTCCTAACTGAAAGAGAAACGTTTCCAATTATTTTGAGAATAAGAAACAGAGAATGTTACCAAACACATTCGTTTCTTACAAAATTAAAAATAGAAATAGAAAACAGGAAACATGAACATTACCTTACGGGCCCACAATTGACTCTATTTTAGAGTTTTTTTTATGCATGCCCCGGAGGAATTGGGAAAATTTTACAAAGGACTCAACTCGACTCGGTCGCTCGGCTCGGGTGGTTCATGTGCAATCGACTCCAGTTCGTTGCAATCGACTCCAACTCGTTACTGGTTCATCGGTTTGGCGTGGTTCGGCTCTGGTTCACCTTCTGGCGCATGGTTTGGCATCGGTTTAACCTAATTTTGGGTCGATTCTTCATATTTTGGGTCAGTTCAAGCATTTTTGGACCATTTTGATTCTAGTTTCACCTAGTTCAAGGTATTTGGGCCTGCTTTGGAAGCATTTTTAGGATATTTTAAAGCTTAATTATTGTAATTTATTGTTTTATTTTATCCTAAGGGTCAATTTTACAGGCTCAATTGTTTTTTAAATGCTTTATGAATGTCGTTTAGATAAATCTTACCTTAGGTTAAGCATGTTCATGCATTTTTATATATTATAAATTTAATAATATATGGTATTAATACATGATTATAAATTTTAATAATGTATGGTATTAATGCATGATTATAAATTTTATAAGTAATTTAAAATATGTTGATATTTTAAATCTATGAAATTGGATAAGCATAATGCATGACATTACTTAGTTAAATATAATTTTTTATATTTAAATTAATAACTTGTGTATGCTTGACTGATTTTCATGTTTTTTTTAATATAAGTGTTATGTTAATTAAGATGAAAATCAGTTTGCATTGAGCATGTTACATTCATAGTTTGATATAATTGTTATATTAATGTAATATTTTGCATGATGCATGGTTTATTAATTAATTGTATTTTGTTTTCAATTAATTAAACCATAGTATGCATATTATAGGGATAATTAATTAATTTTATAATAGTTATAAAATTTGATAACTAGAAACTGTCAACCTATAATAAAAAGTTGAATGCGAACATAGAATCTTAAGGTTAAATTAATTTAATTTTTAATTGTTTAAAATTAAATAGACATAAGATCACATTAATTCTAATAGTTTAATAAAACTATAGCATAGGATTAGAATTAAGTCTTATTTTAGTTTAATAAAACTAAGTAGGACAAATAAGATTTAAGGTTATAAAGGAACTCTACCGCTAAAGTTCTGTCTAAGTCTGGAGGTACTTAAATTGACAGTTTATGGAACACCTCCTATTTGAGAACTAATTCGGAACCAGCATTGAATTAACCTTATTCCTATTAGCATAAGATGTCACTAAGTAAATTAAATGGTTTAATACACGTAGAAACTTTAGAGTAAAGTTTTATTATAAGAGTTATAATAAGAATATATTTAGGTAGATTCATTTAGTCGGAATGTAGCTAAGTACAACAAACTCTAAATTAATAGAACATTTTAGTGGGAGAAAAATGGTATGTACCATTTATCAATTTTTAGATCTCACATCCCTAAGAGTTCACACTTGAGATCCATACTCAGCTTCGTGTTACCCTAGGCACAGCCTCCCTTCAGAAAGTGTTTGTATGGATCAATAACAAGGTGAATAGGGGAAATGTTCATAGTAAGTGGGAGAAGGGTGTGTGTCAACGTATCCTACAATCTCCTCCATTACGTTGCACCGTGAGATTTCTATGATCTGCATGCATGTCATCCTAGAGCGACCATCCCTTTAGAAGACTTGATATAGAAGTCAAAACATCGCAAACACAACAAATGGATAGGATTTCTTAGGTTAATCTTCAACAATTGTCTTTCCTTTCGATAGCCTGTTAAAGTGTACCTCTGGGGTGGTAGGGTCACACTTACGAAATGAATTAAGTTAGTTAATGAATTCTTGATCAAACAATGATAGCTAAGAACTATAGGAATAAGAGTTATTTTGGAATTAGTAATTAGCTGAGATTGTCTCAATTCAAGAGAGATGTAGTTGATCACCCTTTGGTGGCTATTGCTTTAAACTTCTAAATTATTATTACAAAAACTAATTCATTTGTTTGAATAGGGTTCTTTAATTATTTGTTTTTACTGAATTGATTGAATTATTTTTGTGTAATGGGTTAAGACAAAGATAACTAATACAATCAATTGTTTGATATTTTATCATATCTTCTTCAATCATTCAACTGCTTAAAAACAAAAAATTAATCGACAAGAATTATGTGACATGGAAGTCGGACCTGAATTTGATTCTAGTTAATGATGATTTTCGTTTTATCTTAATGGAGGAATATCCTCTTTTTGTTGCTTGAAATGCATCTCAGAATGTTAGAGATGCATATAACCGTTGGACAAAGGTCAATGACAAGGCTCGCATCTATCTCTTGTCTAGTATGTTTAAAATACTAAGCAAGAAACACGAGACTGTGGTCCTCGCACGTCAGATCATGGAGTCCCATAAATAGATGTTTAAGGGATAGAAAGAAGGAGAGGCACACGTTTTCCATTCCAAGAAGTTTCATATGGGTTCATCCTCTGAAACCAAGTTTGCACCTTCATCCACTAGGTTTAAGAAAATCCCAAAAAAAAAAGAGGAAGGGGAAGCGTCCTACAACTACTAAGGGCCAAGGGAAGACTACGGTAACTGATAAGGGGAAATCATTCCTCTACAATGTAAACAGACATTGTAAGAGAAATTGCCCTAAATTCCTTGCTGGGAAAAAAATGAAAAAGAAGGTAAATATGATTTACTTGTCTTAGAAACATGTTTAGTGGAAAATGACCAAAATGTTTGTATACTTGATTCAGGAGCCACTAAACATGTTTGTTCTTCTTTACAGGAAACTAGTTCCTTCCAGTAGCTCGAAGAGGGTGATCAAATGATGTTTAAGGTTGGAATGGGAGATGTCATTTCAGATCATGCAGTGGGAGATGCCAAGTTAATTGTTTTTTTAGAAATAAATTCCTATTTTTAGAAAACTTGTACATAGTTCCTAAGATTAAGAGGAACTTAATTTTTGTTTCTTTGCTTATCAATTGTACTCAGTTACTTTTTCTTTAAATGAAGCTTTCATTTCTAAGAATGGTGTACATATTTGTTTGGCTAAGCTTGAAGACAACTTGTATGTATTAAGACCTAACGAAGCAAAAAGAATTTTAACTCATGAGATATTTAAAACTGCTGATACTCAAAATAAAAGGCAAAGAATTTCTCCTAATTACAATACCTATCTTTGGCATTTAAGATTAGGTCACATTGATCTCGATAGGATCGAGAGATTGATAAAGAATGGACTTCTAAATGAGTTAGAAGATGATTCATTACCTCCATGTGAATCTTGTCTTGAATGAAAGATGACTAAAAGACCTTTTATTATAAAAGGTTATAGAGCCAAAGAGCTCCTAAAACTTATACATTCAGACCTTTGTGGTCCGATGAATGTAAAGCTAGAGGAGGTTTTGAATATTTTATCTCTTTTATAGATGATTATTCAAGGTATGGTTATTTATACTTAATGGGACATAAGTTTGAAGCTCTTGAAAAGTTCAAGAAGTATAAGGTGAAGTTGAAAATCTATTGAGTAAAAAAATTAAAATACTTCGATCTAATCAAGGTGGAGAATGACATGGATTTGAGATTCCATGACTATATGATAGAACATAGAATCCAATTTCAACTCTCACCACCTGGTACACTTCAACAAAATGGTGTATCAAAAAGGAGAAATAGAACCTTGTTGACATGGTTCGTTCATTGATGAGCTATACTCAATTGCCTAGCTCGTTTTAAGGGTATGTAGTAAAGACCGCATATCATATCTTGAACAATGTTACCTCGAAGAGTGTTTCTAAAAAACCTTTCAAGTTATGAAAAGGACGTAAACCTAGTTTAA
Source organism: Cucumis variabilis (assembly GCA_037974545.1). Lineage (NCBI taxonomy): Eukaryota > Viridiplantae > Streptophyta > Magnoliopsida > Cucurbitales > Cucurbitaceae > Cucumis > Cucumis variabilis. The sequence goes on from JBBPDI010000003.1 coordinate 18,722,198, forward strand.
GTCAAATCAAAATCTGAGGTTATCCAACACACGTATTAGTGATAAATCCCAATAAATTGGAACCTCATTCAAGATTATGCCAATTTGTTGGGTATCCTAAAGAAATGAGAGGTGATCTATTCTTCGATCCATAAGAAAATAGAGTGTTTGTATCGACAAATGCTACTTTTCTTGGAAGAAGACCACGTGAGAGATCATAAACTACGAAGCAAGTTAGTATTAAATGAAGCTACTGATGAATCAACAAGGGTTGTTGATGAAGTTGGTCCCTCATCAAGAGTTGATGAAACCAACACATCAG
>JBBPDI010000003.1:18723721-18738784 GCA_037974545.1 Cucumis variabilis
TTAAATTCATTTTCTTTATAAAAGCCAATAAAACATAACCAAAAACAACATTTGTTACTCCTCCATTGCTCCAAGTGGCTTTCTCTAATTGGTCAAATTGAATACTTGGCCGTCACGTCACTATCTCGGGTATTTTTATGTTAAGCTTCTTTTAGGAATATCTTCTTCGTTTGAGCTTCGATTTGGGTGATTCAAGAGGCTTTAGAATGATTTTTCCAAGCTCTACGTTATGGACTATTCAAATTAATAAAATTATCAATAAAAAATAGATTTGTTATCGTCAAAACATTAATTAATTAATTAAAATAAATTAATTTGAGATTAGGGCCAAAAAGCCAACAAGGTTAGTGTGGACAACTTAGCGTGTGTGGCCAAGGCCCTCTTGCCCATCCCTACGTGCCAACCGTGTCAAATGGATGTTTTTCAGCTATTTTTTTTATATTTTGCCAAATTTTAAGTAAAATTCTGATATTTTTATGATAAATGGGAATTAAATGGAATTATTTCCTGTTATTTCAAGTCAAGTGGAGATCAGACAAATTTATTGACCAAGGGTCTAGGATACTATTTGTGAGTGATAAAATAAATTTAAAGTTGATTTCTAAAGCTAATTATCTATTAAATGTTTTACGCATGCTTTGATGTATAAATTACTTGAGTTTACTGTTTTAGCAAAATATTTCCAAAGCATGAGATTTGAAATGTTTGATAAGTATTGAAGTAAAGAATGATTTTAGAATATTTTAGACTATACCGTACAATGTATATATATAACAACCCTTTGGGGGATATGGTCTATGCACAGAGGTTCTATAATAAAGATTATTAGTAGATACCTATGTATGCTATCATTGGGACAGATTTCTGAGAAGAGGGTGTTACATTTCTTGAGATAAAGATCTGTAGGTTACCTACCTCATTGTAGCTATAACAAGATGAGGGTCGTCAGAGGGTCCACCTTGTAAACAAGATGAGGGCCGTCAGAGGGTCCACCTTGTCTTCATATGGTATAGCAATTAAACTAACTTAATTATGACAAAGACGAAGTTGAAGACTAAATTGTTTTAGAATGTATGTTTTAATAAAACCATCACTCACTGGGCTATTTTAGCTCACCCTTTCCAAATGTTTTCTCCACTTTCTAGGTAGAGGTCGTGATCCAAGAACCTGACCGTTGTCTTCAAGTTTTTGTGCAAAAGTTGTGATTTGTTTAATTATCGAGGGTCAGTTTTAGTTTAAACCTTAACATGTACATGGTTTGGCATAAGGTTAAAGTGTAGTTGTTTAATTTCTGTTTGGTCTGTAAGTATAGTTTGTAATCAATGACATCTAGCCTCGACTAGTTTTAAAAATATAAGAAGCTTATTTAAGCTTGTTTCTCATAGTTTTCGCTGCATAAGTTTTAATTTACTCAAGTTGTTAAGCATTGTAAAAAATTAGTAGTCAGGGTTAACTAGTGTTATTCAGAAGGAGATCAATATTGGTTGACTTCACGTCATGTCTCGGGATGAGCGAGTAGGTGCTCAGGGTGGAGTGTGACATACATTTTATGTAATATACTTGTACATTTTTTTACCATTTTCAATGATAGAGGATTACTTTATTATGTACATCCAATAGCGACAAGAGTTTTAATCCAAGTGGGAGTTTGCTGGGATTTATGTCCTAAAACTTGTGGATTGTAAATATAATCCATTGATTGTTATTAATAAAGTGTTATTATTATAATTTCAATAGATGTTATTGATTGTGCTATTGGTTTTGTCTTAATAACCCAAATCCAATAAACTAACATCCTAAGTTGTTTGATGAGTCTTAAACAATATGTAGAGACATAAAGGGATTAATGTTAGAGATCAGCTTAAATGGTCTATATTATAGGGATAAAGTTGGATACCTTATCCTGGTAACACTATGGATACGACTCGCTTTGTATTTGATACAAACACAATAATCTAACACATTCGTGTAAGTGACATGCGAGTAAGGTATCCTATGCAATGAGTTTGCATAAGACCGAGCCACGAAATAGTAACCACTAGATGTAACTCCATTAACTAGTTAGGTTTTTATTTCATTAGAATGACCTAGGTAACTTAGTCTTTATCCTGAGTGTATTATGAACTGTTGTTCGTGAAGAATTGTTCTTTGATTTGTACCGGTGAGAGTGGCTACATTGTCGACTCAATATGCTTATCATTTTGGGGACAAGACCTAGTGGAGAGCTGGAAAGATAATTACACAATATGAAATTCACTCATTCGCGACTTTAGGGTAAGTAAACGAGTGTTCCCTTAAATGTTGTCTCTGGGACTTGAACAATGAGCCCCCCTCTCTAAGGTATGAGAGGGTTTCTGTTTACTGGTTGGACCATAAACAAGTTGTTCATTAGAGGAGCATTGGTATTTAAGGACTAGAGGTAACCCAGGGTTAAAATGGTAATTTGACCTAACTGGTGTTACAAACACTCGTGAAGGATTAACTTACTCTTATTGGTCTATATCCGTGGACACATAAATAAATCTACAGTGAGAAGAGTTCAGCTGTGAGTCTTTAGTGGAGTATATAGACAGTTAATGAATATTGATTAATGTGGTTAATGAGTTTAGTCAATTAATCTCATATCGTTGTAGATTTTGATCTGTAGGTCCATTAAGTCCCCTTCTTAGCTCGTAAAGAGTAATGAAATTTATTTATATTGGTTGTAATTTGAAATATTTAAATTTACTTTGGGAATTAGTATAATGTATGATGATACATTATAATATAAAGTTTATATATTTTAATCAATGTTTATTATATAAATTTAATTTTGGATATGATTCAAAATTAATTTATGAGAGATAAAATATTTGAATGAGTTTAAATATTAATTTAATGTGAAATTGGATTCATATTAAAATTATTGGTTACGAGACAAATTTATAGTTGAATATGATTCAAATTTCATTTAAGTTAAATATAAGATATTTAATTTAGATATTATTTAATTGAAGAATTAATTAATAGTTTAGTTTAATTTTATTTAATAAAATTTGATATAATTAAATTAATTTAAAATTATAAGATATTAGAGAGATATTCATTAAATATGATTTAAATGAAATGTTAATTAAATATGACTTAATTAATTATTAATTGATTAATTAATTAATAGATTTGAAATTTCTACTAATTTAATATTTTTAAATAAATATAATCTCATGATTCTCTCATACTCCCTTAAGAAAAGAGAGTTATAAATATGCAGAAGAAAAACCGTTTTTCTTAATAATTAATTAAGCCAGTACTTTTGCTCTCTACAAAAATAATTTCTCTCTAAAAATTTTTCCATCCCAATTAGTTCCCACAAACCAATCTCATCCCAAAGGGTAGGAAGGTCTACGACGAGTGGTGCCCCAATTTATATTTTTAGTAGATTTAGAGACGTCAAACTAAATAAGTTTTTCTTTATCTAATCTATAATTAGAAATTATGCTTAACCTTTAAGTTATAATAAGAAAATTAGTTTTTGTATTATTTTGCCTATATATTGGTATTTTGGGATTTCCAAATTAAATAGAGGAATGATTCTGTAAAATATTTCGTTGCTTAGGGCTTTTATCCCTTCATGTAGTCATTTTGGGCCTCGGTAAAGAGAACCTCACGAAATGTATGGTGGTATTGACAGAGAAGGTGTCGATCATGAAAACCTTCTTGGAAATGCTCGATCAGCTGAAGCTCGCATAGTGTAGGATCACTCTCTGCGATAACCCGTGATTATCTGTCTGCTTGACCCACATGACTCGTTTAAATTTGTTTGTGTCCATTAACTTATATTTTTTTCTATTTTTGCATTATCCTGATCTACGATGTAATTGACGTTCACTATTTAACTTCATTAGGAAAAAACATTTGATTCCCGGTTTTCACTTTGTAAACTGATTGTTAACGATAAGCACGCTTTCAATATAATATTACACGCACAACATCAATTTACAGAAAATAGATGTAGTTTCTTTCGCATGTAGCGCATCAATTTATTTATTGGCACCCAAAAGTTGCGTACAATAATTTCAAAATTGATATCAGATTTATAATAACGAATGGAACATGTTTCCTGATAAAAATACGAATATTTATGTATTAAATTTACAATACGAATATTTAAAAAAAACAACAACAACAATACATTTGCAAAAATAAAAAATAAAAAACTAATTTTTTTCGCATAATTCTTTGGATTATGACAATTCCCTCATAATCCTTCCCACTTATTCCTTTTTCCAAAAAGGATTATCATAATCCTCTCATAATCCTTCCCACTTATTCGTTCTTCCAAACAAGAATTATCTCAGTTCTCTCACAATCCTCCTACTTATTTCTTCTTCAAACAAGGGTTATCATAATTCTTTCTTTTTCATAATCCTCCCTTTTTTTATATTCCTTCCTCCTCTTATTTCTTTTCTTTCCCAAAACAGCTCCTAAAAAATAATATTGGGGCTAAACAAGCACATTAAGCGGTAGAAATGAGCTTCAAGAAGCTAACTTCTTTCTAGGATATGTGTGTGTTTATTATATTATTTTAATCGATTAACTTTATTCCCATCAAATAAAAAAAAGTAGAATTAAAAAATGACGAAACTAAAATAGTTATCAGTCTTATAATTTCATAATTCTTGGGTGTTATATTTGGTTCCAACTACAATTGATCAACTGTTTGATGATGAGTTCAGAAAAACAAAGTTATGGATTAATGAGTTACTTAAATATTCCGGCGAATCATCAAATGTGACATATGTTATGGATGATAACCAAAATGAAACAACTAAATTTACATTTTTTTGTTGTTGAGTTCAATCACATTCACTAACCACTAACCGTAGCATGAAATTTTGTCATTTATTAATTATTAGTTCTCCATAATAATGTTTCTTTTAATTAGAGAGCTAGTGAGATGGTGAGAGCCAAGAGTGAGGACACGTGAGCGACCAAATGTTCAAATCTTAATATTATTAGTGTGGTACGAAATAAGATGCCATGTTAACTAATGAGCTTAACTCAGCTATTTTTAGAAAAAAAAATCATAATTTCAAATATTTCACCTTCATTTGTTGAATTAAAAAAAATAAAAATAAAGATTTACTTTTTTAACGAGAACCAAATCTTTTAACCAACTAAATTAGACTGAGAGTAAAAAAAAATTGGAAACAATTTGAAGATTAAAAGGAGCACCTAACTTGACTAAATGAATATTATTCTCACATCACCATGGCCAAAAAGAGTAAACTAACATTATTGAAAGCCTTTATTCTTTTTTTTAAAGGAAAACATTTTGAATGTTGACTAAAAAAAGAGAATTTGATATTCTAAAAAGGATAGTTACAAATTTAGCAATTAGATTTAAAATAATTAAGTATATAACAACATTTTAAAAAATTTGCAAATATAACAAAATTTGTCAAATTTTATCAATGATAGTCGTTTATCACTGATAGACCAAATTTCATATATTGATCTATCATTGATAGACCCATACGAGTCTATCAGCAATACAAGTCTATCAGTGATACTTTTATTATATTTGCAATTTTTTTAAATATTGCTATATCCTTAATTATTATTGCTAAAATAATCATAAATTTCAAATACTCATTTTAAATTGATTGGTTAAGGACTACAGTATTGAACTGGATCATCATTCTCTCTCTGACTTAATTTAACAAAAAAGATATTATGGAATACAAACCGGATCATCCACATCATCACTAGAGCAAAGCATAGGAAGCCATTTGGAAACTTCACGTTTATGCTCCGGAGCAGAGTCAATAATGTCAATCAGTCAATAAAGTTCCTCAAAGAGTGACTGAAAAAGATGACAACCAAACGAGAAAGTAGTATAAAGTATTGACTGGGGGCTTTTACAGAAGTGTTGGAAGATGGTTGAGCAATATCTTAGACACGATGTCTCCGAAACAGTTTATAACTGAAATTTAATAAACCAGGATTAGTACCGATAGGCTCATCAGCAGAAAAATGATCAGGATTCTGAAAAAAGAAAGACTGCCACAAATTTGTCTAGAGAAGGCAATAGAAGACAGAGGGTGAGAGAACCAATGTTCCTCCGCAGTTGGCCTATGACAAAGCTTCCATAGTCGAAGGTAGAACATTTGCTAATATTAAAAATCAAAGTAGCCATAGAAAGTGACGCCCTTGTCTGGTGAGATGAAGGGCATCAGTTTGCCACACCAATATGAAACAAGATATCATATTTGGTACTTAGATCAATTGTTGCATGTAACCCAGATTTAAGCAAATTTTCTCGCAGACCATCTGCCAATTCAGACACAAGGTCCTTCACAGAGGGCATTAGTCTATGCATTCCCCGAGGCACACTTCTATCTCAAACTTTTTGATGATGACATTGTGAAAACAAAGCTTTCGTGACCACGGACATGGATTTTTCAATAATTAGAAGAGTTGGCATCATAAAAAAATGGAGATAAATTAAACAACAAACTCCCTTACAAATTTAGGGCAACAGGAACCGAAGTTAGTCACAGAACCTTGGACACGTGACCTTCCTCATTGGGTTCTTCAACAAAGCCCCAATATTTTCTAACTCACTGTAGACATTCTCATCTTGGTCATTCACATTTTCTCTGTTAACATTTTCAGAATCATCCTTGAAAGTACCAGTAGTTAAATCATCAAAATCATAATCAGTTGTCTCTTCGTAGTCTTTATCTTTGGAAGGAAAACAGAAAGTAGCATCTTGAGAGACACTTTTCTTTTTGGACAACATGTCCACTATTCATTTTGACCCGTTTCAATAGGAGCACCCACATCATGAGGAGGGAAAATATTCTCTTGATTTCCAGAAGGTTCAACATACAATCCAAGCAAGGGTATAACTCCTCAACATTGCAGACATTATCATTTTGATTCACAACAATGGAAGAGAGATCACATTCAGCTGGTTAGTAGACAAAGTGTTTAACGGACCATATTTAGAAACAGAAACAACATTATCATTAACAACATCAACAAAAGGATCGTTTTAGAATCAAAATGCAGAGAATCGGTTATAGGATTGTTTGTTACAGCAGAAGCAACAACACTAGGTTAAACAACAGAATCAACATGTAGAGCTGAACTAGAAACCATAGCAGACGTAGTTTCAATCAACAAATTCCCAACACTACTGGCAACGCCTATCTTTCAAGAGGGATCAGAAACCCTAACTCTATCTCTAGTGGGATCACATCATACTTTCTCAATTTTTGAGGAAGAGGCAAAGCAGACTCTCCTTACATGTAGAACTACTTGGAGAAATATTATGGTCCAAGAAAATAACTTTACCTAAGCCAACAAAATTCAAGGGATAAATACTTTTTCAATGTTTGATGCTTTTTGCATTTTCAAGTCCAAAATTTCTTTACAATGTTCTTTGCATACTTACGATGGGAGATAAATATGCCTTCATCAAGTTGTCTAATCTAAGAGCCCAGAAAGTATGTTAACTCACCGACTAAACTCATTTCAAACTCATTTTTCATTTGTTTCACAAATGTTTCACCAAGTCTTGAGGTAGCCCTCCAAACACAATATCATTAGCATAGATTCGCACAATAACAATGTCACTATCAACTCTCTTCACGAATAGAGTTTTTTTAACCCCCTAATGTACCCATTTTGAACAAGAAATTGAGAGGGATGTTCGTATCAAGCCCTAAGAGCTTGGTTTAAGATCGTAAATGGCCTTTTTGAACTTATACACAGGTACAGGTACAGGTAGGGAGGGATCAACAAAACCTTTTTGTTAGTTAATATAAACTTCTTCACAGAAGTACCCATTTAAATAGGCACTATTCACATCCATTTGAAACAGTTTGAATTTTAACCATCACAAAAAACCAAACAGTAATCTGATGGATTCAAGTCAAGAAACAAAGGTAAAAATCTCATCAAAATCAATTCTATGTGAGTATCCGTGAGCCACAAGTCTAACCTTGTTTCTTGTTACAACTCCATTCTCATCAGGCTTATTTTTAGAATCCACTTTGTCCTAATAACATTTACGTCTTCATGATCTGACAAACTGGTTCAGTTCTTTCTGTATGGCATAGACCCAACATTCATCTGAAAGTGTCTTTTGAACGTTCTTTGGTTGAACAAAAGTGGTAGAGAAAAAATTGTCGATCATTTTAAGGTAATTAACTCGATCCTTCCATCTTATGGACATGCCATAATTGAGATTTCCAATGTTGTTCATAGTAGAATGCTTCTTTTTTATTCTACCTGAGGGATGCTTTTGGTTGTGTTCTTCGCAAGCAAATTTAGACTCATCGATTTCTTCCTGTTTAAATATGTAGTTGTCACAAGTCTTATTAGAGATACTGGATGAGACACAGCTACAGCCATTACAAGAATTCTACAAGATCCATACCATCACCATGCAATCATCTCTCATTACTGGGACCTGGGATTCTCCCCTCGCCTGGACTTAGGACACACCTCAACCAGCGTCTCACGAGTTACCTTGAATTTCCACCAGCATCTCACAAATAATTTCTCCCTCCATGGGTTTGGCTTCTCCCCTCGCCTAGACATGGGATACATCTCAACCAACATCTTACGAGTTTCTTGGGATGCTCCTCATCGTTTCATAAATCATTTTTTTCCTCATCAGCCTGGAATTCTTCCCTCGCTTAGACTTGGGATACATCTCAACCAACGTCTTACAAGTTTTTTGAGATACCCATCGTCATTTCACAAATCATTCCTTGTCTCGTTGGGTCTTCATTTCTCCCTTGCCTAGACCTGAGACATGTCTCCACCAGCGTCTTACGAGTTACTTGGGATATCCACTCACATCTTGTGATTGATCTCATCACCACACAATACACTATCAACATCACATCAATGGTTAGCTCAACAACAAAGAATGGCATAATGACATAATGCCGTGCAAATCACAAGATTACAAAGGATATAGCAACAACAGTACTTAGAAGATACTTCTTACAAATGTAAGGAACATAATATAACACTTGACAGGCTTACAAAATCGTTTCTAGAGATATTTGGTTTTTTATAGTAAACTATAATTTACTAAAATACAGATTTATGAGTGAGAAACATTCACAACAGTCATTTATTTGAAAGGATTGTTTCAAAACAATCATTTGTTTATAAGAAATACCCATAAACAAACAAACATTCGTTTAGAAGGATCCCTCACAAATTCTTGTGACTCCAATCTTTCCTTTCTGCTCTCAGTTTCTCCTTTTGCCATTCGACCCTTAGAACTCTCTTCTTGATAGATTTTTAGAAGGGTAGCATCCTATGCCATTTTTCTTTTGACCTTTTGTCCTATTTTTAGAGACCTTTCACATCCATTGGTCATTTCTACATCTTACACGTGTCACCTCCCTATTTCACCTTATTCTGTAGCCAACCCAAACTAGACACGTAAGTCCAGCGTCAATTACAAATAGACACTCTCCTAAAGTCAAACGTCACATCATCTGGCCTCCTTCTCGAAAAGTCACTGAACATGAACTTTTCCTTAGTGAGTTGTCTAATCACCTATTCGGCATCGATCGTTTCAACAGTATATCTACCTTATCTCGAACACACTTAGGTGTAGGCATTTCATCTAGCATCACTACACCCTATCGCCTAACCTTCATCTTTTATCGCATGCTTCTTCCTCGCCAACTAAGTTTCATTGCGTCACTTTCTGTAATGCAATAGCACTTGGGCTTACACGCTTCTTCTCGTATCGTCCTTTCTCCATTCACATTCCTCCTCGTGGAACACCTTTCTTTTATACTTAGTCAAATTTACGTTTCTTGGCAGAACTCTCCTTTTGAGATTAGGACCTCACATAAGGTAAGCTGCTACGCATTGTGGCGAGCAAGTTAGGCATTAAAAGAGAAGCTACAATAGGCATTGGATGCATTTTATTTTGTATTTCTTTGTATTTAAGAAATCTTGTATTGTATTTAGAACGCAAGTTGGTACGTAATAAAGAGTTGTTCTATGTTGCATCGTGATTCTTGTCATCTAATAAATTAAGATTGTAAGTCAGAGCTAAGTGTTAAGAAAAATATGAGATTCAAGTTGTGTTAAGTTTGATTAGTGAGTTAATTTCACTTACTAGGCATTCAACATGTTATCTCGTAAGGGGTTACACGTTGGGTGTCTAGGTAGTCATTGTTAGATTTATTTTTAATATAATATTATTATTAATGTGCCCATATGCATTATATACCATTTTATCTCTTTTGGGTCTATTATTTTAGGGTAATTGTAATGGATGGCCATTTTAACAATAATAATTAAAGATATAGCAACATTTAAAAAAATGCAAATATAGCAAAACTATCGCCTATAGACTTGTATCGCTGATAGACTCGTATGGGGTCTATTAATGATAGACCAATATTTTCAACATGGTCTACCGGTGATAGACTTCTATCATTGATAGAATTTGACAAATTTTGCTATATTTGCAAATTCTTTAAAATGTTGCTATATACTTAATTATTTTGAATCTAATTGCTAAATTTGCAACTATTCCATTATTTTATTAGGACCATTAGGTAAAAAGATAATGTTCTAATTAAACATCATGATAGGTTGTGTCTATAAATAGAGCCTTAGGGATTGGTCTTCTTACTGCCTGATTAAGTAGTTCATTCTTCCCATCAAGAAATCTAATTAAGTTCTAAAGAAGGCCAAGTAAGAGATACTCAATTCCTCAAGAAGATCACTAATGGATCAATGTATGTTATTCTTAACTAAATTTAATTTGTAAAATCATCTAGTTCACAGATATTAGTGTTTTATACAATGTTTGAGTTTTAGTGTATAATCATGAAACTAAAGTTTACAGCCATGCCCCCATTTAGTCATGTGCAATGATCCAGGGGTGGTGTGTGACAACAACCTTCGAATTAGCACGCATATGCAAGTGTCCCAATCATTTATGCCACATAGTAGATTCACGAGAGTGTTGGTTTTTTATTGTGCTCTATAATAATTTTATGGATAATTAGTTTATTGTTTAATTATTTAACAAAAGTTCTTATTCTTATTCTTATTCAATTACATGTTATTGTATAATAATATCCATGAATATGTTGTTATATTCTAAATGAACCTAATCGATTATTATTATGGTAACAATAATGAATTAATATTAATATGAGTTATACTTTATAATCATAGGATGATTATATATGTAGAGACAAGAAGTATAATCATATTTTCTTATTAAAGAATAAGAATTGGACTAACCATTTTTTAGATTATTACATGGACATGTGTCATCAATAATATCAAATAATTGATTGTTTTGATCCAACTTGAGATTATCACGGTGTTAAACATAAGAATTAATCTATTTTGATGCAATCAAACATTATCTTTAATCGGATAACTACAAAGGTTGTACTCGAATACATTATAATTATGTAGTGGACAATGATTAATAAAGAAGGAATTTATCCCTCTTGTTATGGAGAGATATTTTTGGGCTCCTCGATTAAGTATAACTATGAAAATATATGGCCATGCTATAAATGAGTTAATAAGGGTATTAATGTCATTTATTATTTTATATGCTTATTGATCGAGAAAGCAATTGAATTAGATAAGGTGAATTTGTTCATGCCTTATATTCAATTATAGATATAGTGTGATAAAAAATTAAAGCAATAATTATATTTGGTTATTGTTAGACCCCACCCAAGGCACCTGCTTGCTTGTCCCGAGATGTGGTGTGATGTGAGTCGAAGTGGTTCGTCTCTAGAACAACCTCAACTGACACTTGACATGAAAACGTGACACAATCAACAACGGAAGTCTTTTAACTTAAAATAATTTAAACCGTAGTGTAATCCATATGAAATCTTTACAAAAGATATAATGAAAATTGTATAAACCATGAAGTTATCACTAAAAGAATTCAGGACTTTAATGTCAAGTAGAAAAAAATAAGAAATGGGCAACAATGTCGTTTTTAAAAACGCGGATGATTATTGTTGGTTTTAAACTGACATTTGTGAAAGAGGTTTAATGTCGGTCGCATTTTCAAAACGACATTAATGCCTATTTATCTATTTAATTTATTATTTATTATTATTTTTAATTTTATAAAAAGTAAAAAAAAAAACCTCTCCTTACTTTACTCTTTCTCAAAATCTCCTTCACGATTTTTCTTCTTTTCTTAAAATCTCACACTACTCTTCCCTCTCTTCTCCAAACAACCACCACCGTCACCACCACAACGTTCGTCGTACCCAACCCATGCCCACCGTGCTCAGCCCTTGCCACCACCCTCGTCTTTTTTACGGATTGCTCGTCACCACTAAGTCAAAACCCTTGTCTCTTTCACGTTTGGCTTTTCATCAACGTCGAAACCCTCAGCTCTTTCACATTGTGCTCGCCACTACTGTCAAAAATCTTCATCCACATTCGTGCCCAGCTCTCACCGCCACTATCAACCGAAACCTTCATCTCTACCTTCATTTATGTTTGTGCCCTGCTCTCGCCACAATCGTCGAAAATCTTTTCCTTTCCTGTGAAGTGTGTTGGTGAGATACCCATTCGATGAGTTGCCCATTCAGTGAGATACTCGTGAACCCATTAGTTTGTAGCTTTTAAAAATGTTAAACTCTTATACCTTTTATGTATATTATTTTGAATGATTTTGTTTACTGTGATGTTCTATGGTAATTTGTAAAAAAAATCATGGTCCGAATCTTGGGCCTGGGACATTACATTTCAATTGATTGTGCGATGAGAATATATATACTCATGTAAATGAGTGCATATGCACTTTTTGTATTTAATTGAAGTTTCTTTTATAGTTGCTTATTTGGTCTTTTAATTTGCAGATATAATTGGTACTTGGTATATGCTGTTAGTATTTAGGTGTGTCAGTGGGCTTTTTAACACACCTCAAATTGTTAGTAAAAGAAAACCAAACTAAATGCTTCATTCATTTGGAATTATATATCATAATGATGGTTAGAAGTTTGTGTTTGGAATTATATGTCATAATGATGCTTAGAAGTTTGTGTTTGGTTTTAATTTGAGATTTGCTTGGTAGTTGATTGAGTGATACGATCACAAGTTTTATAGTTGTTTGAGTGCATATAGAACTTTTTGGTTGTTTGGGTGTGTATAGAACTTGTTAGTACACTTTTGAAATGTGGGTAAGAATTTAATTTCTTTTTCATATGTGCTTATTTGATAGTCTTGCTTTATTCTAATTGTTTTATTGTTTGGGTGAATATAGAAATTTTCATTGATTATAACAATTTTCAATGATTATAACTTTTTAGTTATTATTGTTGATTATAGTTAAGTTTACAAGTTTGATTACTTAATTATTCTTTTGTTTTTCTTTTTTACTTTTTTTTTGTAGATTAACTTGCATCCTATATAATATGGATAAGTCATGGATGAAAAAGAATAGAATGTCAACTGATTATGCTTTTGGGGTTGAGATGTTTATTAAAAATGGGTTGAAACATTCAAAGACGTCGAATATCATGACTTGTCCTTGTATAAAGTGAGTAAATGCAATGACTTTAGATGTGAATACAATTAGAGATCACTATTTTTTAACGACATCGATCAAAGTTATCAAGTATGGATTTTTTATGGTGTATCACTACCAATGAATAGAAACAATGAAAGTGTCTTTAGTGCAAGAGAAGAAATTGATGAGGATGATGTTGATGACACAATTGGAATGTTTGAGGTTGCACACAATTATTTTGATGACAAGTCAGAAAACTTTGAGGAACTACTAGATGATGCCAAGAAACCATTATATCCTAATTATAAAAAATTTTACCAAGATATCTACGTTGATAAAGTTATATAATTTGAAAGCTAAATTTGGATGAAGTGATAAGAGTTTCACTGAGTTATTAGAATTAATTTGTGACATCTTACCCACTCCTAATGAAATTCCTACTTCTACCTATGAAGCAAAAAAGATTTTGTGTACTCTTGGAATGAAGTATGAGAAGATTCATGCATGTAGGAATGATTGTTGTTTGTTTAGGAAATAACTATCTGATGCAAATGTATGCCCTTCTTGTGGTTTGTCAAGTGGAAGGTTCCTAAAAATTAGAAGAAGGAGGTTAAGAATGTTTCGGTGAGAGTCATGTGGTATTTCTCTCCAATTTCTAGATTTGAAAGAATGTTTCGAAGCAAAGAAACATCAAGATTATTGACATGGCATGCTAGAAAAAGAGAAGTGAATGGTTTCTTACAACATCCAAAAGATGCATTATCGTGGAAAAAATAGACAATTATGACCAAAGTTTAGGTTATAACCTAGAAATTTGCGTCTTGCTCTTTCCACAGATGGGTTAAATCCACATGGAGATCTTAGCAGTAAATATAGTTGTTTGCCAAGTGATGTTAGTGACATACAACCTACCTTGATTGTTGTGTATGGAGAGAACTTTTTTTATGTTGACTTCACTAATATCTGGTCCCAAACCACCAGGAAATTAAATAGATATTTATTTAGCTTTGTTAATTGATAATTTGAAAAAACTTTGGCATGACGGGGTGGAATGTTATGATGCATATCAAGATCAATGTTTCAGGCTCAAAACTATTTTATTATGGACCATTGATGATTTTTCTGCGTATGGCAATTAGTGTGGTTGTACGGTCAAAGATATCATGCATGTCCAATATGTGGAAAGAATACTTTGTTCGTTTATTTGCCAAAAGGAAGAAATATGGCATATATTGGGCATCACAAGTTTCTACCACATCATCATGATGGAACAAAACAAGCACAACGGAAAATGGATAAAAAAATACCCTAAATGCCCCTAAATAACATGCAACCCTTAAACTAAACAATTAAGGGAATATTACCTATGTAGTTTATCTAAACCTTGATATCTCTTTTTCTTCTAATTGAGATAACCACTAGATATCACCTACTATCCTCCAGACAAATAACCGGGTTGTGGGACCCAATTTAGTGAAGAAAATAGGAGAGTAAGATAGAGAGAAAGGGATTGGAAATGTATAATT
>JBBPDI010000003.1:18817913-18832383 GCA_037974545.1 Cucumis variabilis
AATTTGAACCACATATTTGTACTTTGTTCAAGGCATGCAAGCTAGCCTTAATATATGTGTATAAAAGAGAAAAAAGGGTAAAAAAAGAAGTGGGGTTTGAAGACATTTTGAAATGATAAAAAGAAAATAAATGGAAAATTGGGTTTGTGTTTAATAATAGTCAGCAGCAATCTCTGGTCCTTCCACCAAACTTTAGCTGTGAAAAAAAAAAAAAGAAAATTGGCATATCAATCAATTATTCCTTTCTCTGAACATTTCAATCTTAAGGAACCAAATGGCAACAAATTATAACACTTCAAAGAAAGAAAAAAAAGAAAGAAAAAGGTAAAAGATAAAGTGCATATGCTGCAAGTTTGAGTATGGAATTAGCAAGAATGATATTTTTGTACTATTGAACTAAAACCAAAGGCATGCACTTGATCTATTCTCTATCACCAATACTTACATTATAATTATATCTATAGTGTTCTTGAGTATTTCTCAAGCAAATCAATTCATACCACTACTTCATTGATATTGTATTAGAATATGAATACAAAAATGGAAAGTAAAGATATTTGTACCTAGGGTTTGCTTCAAGATTGTTTCAAACCCTCTTAAACTATGGAAATTTGTACCATTATACCCTTCTACACCTTTGGATTAATTTTAAAACTATAAGATTATATTATTATAATTGAACTCAAATTTCAATTTGAATTTTTAGTATGGCTATAGATGGGTTATTTTAAAATATCTTTGTGTTTGACCGATAAAATTGAAATTAAAAGTTGAATGATATATTTGTAATCCCAACTACTGTAGTGTAGGGGTTGTTTTTGCAATTTGTCAAAAGTGAAAGATTATACTACCTATGTTATTATAATAATATATATACAATTTTGTTGGAAGAGGAAGATTATATGTATATATATTTTTGTTATATGTGAATTTGAATGGAGAAATAGAAGATTATTTGTGTATTGTTGATGAAACTAAATACGTGTGATTGGAGATGGTGTTTAAATTTTAGAAGTTGGAAGAAAATAATAATATGTGATTTCCTTCAAAGAGAATTTGGTGATAGAGAGAGATTACAGTGGAGATCAAAGTTGGTATCTTTAAAAGAAAAATGTGGAATGTGAGAGACACACACGATTATTATGAAAGATAAGAATAAGATTCAATACACTCAACCAAACAAAAAATATAACATATATATATATATATGTTTGTTTCTATATTATAAAGTTGGTTTGAATAATATATATTCCTTTGGTCTTTTACAAAAATTATGACTCCACGCTTATTAGAAGAGAGAATCACATTTGTATCAACTGATCTTTACTTCTCATACCCTTTGTTGGATTAAATGATCTAAGAGATACAAAAAGGATCATCGTCAGAAAGGCAGAACTAAATGATCTTAATCATTTATTTGTATATCTCTCAAATGTTAAATCAAACTTTTCAACTTTTGTTTTCTCAAATCATTATTATATATCTCTCCTCTTCAAATAGTAATCATAAGTAAAAGTATGCAATGTGGTTGTCTCTAAAAAAGAAAAGAAAATAATTAAGAGATAACAAATCTATTTTGCTTAAATTAAAGCAGGACCCACATGTTGTGAGATTAATTTTATTGTGCTTATTGAGTATATAAATATATATATATATTCAAATTCATGGTTTCTCAAAAGACTCACATTTCATGGATCTTTATGCCACTCTGATTTGAAATGGCAGGATTTGTTTCCCAACATAATATTAATGAGTTTAATAACCACAACTTGATAAGATGATAGAAAAAGAAATTTCACTGTTTTTTTCTTTTTTGGTATAGAATATCCCACTTTATAGTTTTAAACTAAATTAAGGGCATTTTAGATTTTATCTTATTTTATTTCAATGATGCAAGTTGACTTTTAATTTTTGAGTTTTCATGTGTTATGTTAGTGTTTCTGTAGTTTATTGGGTAATATGCTACTCTTTGCACTTCCCTACTCTTTCATTTATCACATAGACTTGGACTAAGAATATCATGCATTATTTAACATTCATTGTATAGAAAAGATAGTTTATCACCTAAACAGATTTAAAAATTAAAATCAAAATGACAACAAATATAGTCGCTATTTGCTCGGTCCTCAATTGCTCTTCGACGTCAAAACTACCTAGAATTCATTCAAAATGTGAAAATCGATCATTCTTTAACCATAATGGCTTATATAAAGACATAAAGTGCTTCATTCTTCATCATCTTCATAAATTCCTCACCTCCAAGGAGAGATCTTATTACATACTTTAAAATTCTTCAAGAACGAACATTCTTCTAGAGAACCTTAGAGCTATGACTTCCTTCCTTTGTGAGAACGTGTGTAGAGAGAGGATTCATCTTGAGAAATTGTTGTATACGATGTAGAGAGCTTGAAAGAGTGAGAGATGTTTAAAGAAGTATTTGATAGGCCACCGATTTTACATCATCATATGTTCATAGAGGAAAAAAAGGAGGGCGAGGAAGTGGTTACTAGTGAAGTTGGGTGAGTCATGCAATGACTAGGATGATCATCTTGGATAGTTTTGGTGGTTAGATGTTGGTTACGCAATGAGTTATTTTACAGTTATTAAATATTGTGTTATGTGTTTAAATAAGAAGTTGTTCTATATAGAAGGGTAAATAATCTTTGAGTTAAAAGTGTGTGGGTTTCGCTCATGTGAGAGGAAATGTCTATGTAATAATCAAATACTATGTAATAAAGGATGTTTTTTTTCCAGTACTTATCAATATTCTTTTGTACTTATAAATTGCAGGTGTCAAATTATTGCAGCCTACATCCTGTCTTTCATGTTTCACAACTAAGAAAAATGCTTGGTCTGCATCACATTCTATAGCCTACAACCCCTAATTTTTCTAATTTATTTGAATGGTTGACTAAACTTACAGCTGTTCAGAGTTATCAAAAAAATCCAGCAACTAATTCATGGGAGGTATTGATTGCTTAGAAGGATTTACCACTTCATAAAACTACTTTGGAAATCAGTTGTCGAATTTCACCATCAATTTCTGAACTTTCAACTTGAGGACAAGTTGCCTTTAGAAGGGGATCAGGATAATGGTAGGCCAACATTGTGAGGCTCTGCGCCAAAAGGGATTCTTGTTGAAGAGGAGTTTTGTTGAGATAAGTTATGTTAACCAAGTCTAGAAAGAGGCATTCTACGAAAAAGGATGCGTTCAGAGAAAAGGGCGATACAAAGAGGAGTTTTTTAGTAAGAGCAATCACATGGAAGCAAGTAACACGTTGAGGTTGCTGGTGAAGTAGAAGCTTGCGTGTAATGCCAAGGACTAGGCAATTAGAGTAGCTATGCAAGAAGAAGTACCTACGCCTAAAGGGTGTGGCGATGAGATATAGGTGTTTGGCTAAAGTGACTAGACGACCCTCTGAAAAAAGTAAATGTATGTTGCTTTTCGAGAAGAAAGTTAGACGATTTTAAAGAAGTTTAGCTTTCCAAAGAGATAAGGTTGGTGTCTCAAGGGAGGTGTCTATTCGTAACTGACGTTTAGCTTACATGTCGAGTTTGGGTTGGTTACGTAGTGCGATGAAATAAAAAGGTGACGCGTGTAAAACGGGAAGTGAACCTAAGGTCCTATAAATAGGATCAAAGGCCTGAAGAAGAAGGTAGAAAATGTTGAACATTTTATTGAGTTATTAAGAAGAGATTTTCGAGTGTTGAGAAGCCGGTTGAAGGAAACCACTAGACAAGTAGAGGAGGCCGAAATCCAAAGGAAGATAGAGTTGAGGCTAAGTGTTTGTTTGTGAGTAATTCTTATAAATGAATGTTTGTTTGTTTGTAAATGATTTCATGAGTAAATGATCTTTCTAAATGAATGCATGATGTTAATCACCAAAACGTTGTAATTTATGATCTTACAAACGAAAAGGTATTTCATGAATGGTAGTATGAAAAGCTTCTGTTTTAATCCTTTTGTTGATGCTTGTTGTATCTTATCAGCATAATGTGTTAAATGTAATCTGTTGAACTGATGTCTCTCTTTTATGTTGGTGTTGTCAGTATTAAGTAATGGTGATTTGATTTATCGCAAGATGCTGGTGGAAATCCCAAGTCTATCGCGAGAGGTTAGTGAAGTAATTCTCAGGTTCAGGCAATGAGATGCTAGTGAAAGTGAATCTCAGATCTGAGCGAGAATGAGTTGTGTTATTGATGCTAGATGCTGGTGAGTGTGAATCCCAGATCTAAGCAAGAAATGATATGTGAGATGCTAGTGAAAGTGAATCCTAACTCTACCGTGTGATGCTGGTGAAGTGAATCCCAAATTTAGGCAATGAGAGGCTGGTGAAAGCGAATTCCAGGTCTGAGATTGAGATTGTTACAAGACGCTGGTAAAGATCTCAAGTCTATCGTGTGACGCTAGTAAAAATTCTAGGTTTAATGTGTGACGCTAGTAGAGTAAATCCAAGTCTAGGTGGGTAATGCTTGTGAAATGAATTCCAGGTCTAGGCGATTAGATGTGGATGAGCGAATCCTAGATCTTGATGATGATTGGTTAATATTTCGCTAAAGTGAATGTGTAGAGCTATTGCGCTTGCTGTGTTTGTACTTTGTATTGAGAACTTGTCTTAGATGCGGTGAAATACTTGTGTTCATTGGTTTAAGTTTGTTATTTGTTAACATGTTGTATTCCCCAAAAAGGTATTTCTCTAAAATCATCACGCATTAAGTCTTTGACTTACGTTTTAAGTTTTTCCACCTCAGGTTTTTAGGCGTTGAAGCCAAGTAAAGGAGGAAAAGTTGGGTGGTTTTGTAAACTTGTGTGGCATGCAAGCCGTGTCATTCTATCTTGCGTTTAGGGAGTTAGTTGGTAAAAACTTTACTTCTTAACTCATGGGGCTCTAGCTCAGATCGAAGAAAGGTCGTCGGACGTGTCACGATTAGTGAGGCTGAAGATGATGAGTGTGAAAGGATTAAGCCAGGGAAAGGAAGTTCTAAAGGTTGTCCCTGAAATGGTTGCTAGGTATCACGATCATACTTGTCGAGGGCATGTTTGCCTATAGTTGTATGCCTGAATACCCCTAAATTATCTTATCTTTATGTCTCGTATTTAGTTTAGCTCATTGCTTTCCAATTTAAGTCATAAAGCTTGGGTGTGACGTTTCGACATTTTCATATGCAAGGCTACTAGAGCTGAAAATGTTCAAAATGTACTATAGGGGAGGCATGGTAGTTGAATCCTCACCCAAGCATTGTTGCACTCTTTGTAAGCAAACTATTTACCTTGCAGCTGACAGTCTTCAATGCATATTATAACGTCAGTTTCAATGTATTTCTTTCTTCCTCGCGTTTTCTAAACAATTTTCTCAAGAACGTGAAGGAAGGTTACATCATACGTCGACTTTGTCCGTGACTTTTGGATTTTGATCGACTGACTTATTCATCAAGTTAGAACAAGTGTCGCACAAGCATCCATCCTGAGTCTGAAAGGCTACAATTGTGACAAGTGATGTCAGAGCAAAATTGGCTAATTGACAGTTGAGACAGAAGGATGTCGACAACAAAACAGATAGGTAAGATCCATGATGAACGATTAGTAGGACTCGAAGAGCAGATGCTCCACTTGGTGGAAGTTCTTGATTCCATTAGATTTTTTGAAATGTGGCTTGAGAAAATTTCCAAAAAAGTTAATGTTGTTGATGCAGTGTCCGATCGTCTGGACGGATTACCCATACAAGATTTGTTGACTAGAGTTAACAGTCTAGAGTCACGATTTATAAGAACTGAAAATATCACCTACGAGCATAGGGACAATTCATCGGACTTTACTGCCCAGATAGAAGAACGAGTTATTGAGCTAGATAGCTCACACAAGAATATGTTCGAAATGATAAACAACATGACAGAGAACTTTCAAGCTACCCTCATTCGTAAGGAATGAAATCGCAGAGGTGAACACGAAGGTGAACCTTACAATGCGAGCTATAGCAAACCAAGTTTCGGCTGAAGGAGAAATTTCGATTAGCAAGATAAAAATCCCTGAACCCAAGTCCTTTTATGGGACAAGAGATGCAAAGGCGTTAGAAAATTTCATCTTTGATATCGAATAATACTTTAAGGCCACGAACATCATTATAGAAGAAGCCAAAGTGACATTGGCGACCATGCATCTGTCTAAAGATGTGAAGTTATTGTGGAGGTCTCAGTATGTTGATATCCAAGAAGGACGTTGCACGATAAATACCTGGGACAGTTTAAAGAAGGAACTTCGTTCACAGTTTCTTCTCGAGAATGTTGACATTGTGGCTTGACAAAAACTGCATGAATTACGCACTGGCACCATTTGGGAGTATGTGAAACAATTTGCGAGGCTAATGTTAGATATATGTGACATGTCAAAAGAAGACAAAATCTTTCATTTTGTCGAAGGGCTGAAGCCGTGGGCAAAGACTAAGCTATATGAACAGAGAGTTAAGGACCTCACATTCGCATGTGCAGCGGCTGAATGTTTGTTTGATATGTTTAGTGACCATCAAGATACGAGATGTCACCATAAAGTTCTTCACCTGAAAGAAATAGAAATAGCCAACCGTATTCTCTCAAAGTTGTTGGTGAAGACAGACGTCTTAGTAGAGACCGCAAGCCTTCCTAATCCAGCACAGGGAACAATTAGCAAGGACACTATAATCCAAATGTCCCAAATTGTCCTCTTAGTTGCTACATATGTAAGAGGTCACATCGGGCTAAGGAATGTCTGAAGGAATCAGTCATCTATGACTTTCAAGCCTCTTTGACTCCCGAGTCAAATGAAAAATTGAGTCAATCAGAAGGAAAAGTTGGTCAAGTGGAGGAAGTTGAGAATCCTAGAGTGGGGGCCATGAGATTCTTGTCGTCTCTTTCGAAGAAAGTGGGGGAGACAAGTAGACGTACGAAAGGGGGTCTAATATATGTTGACACCTGGGTCAATCAAAAGCACGTAAAGAGCACTATGGTTGACTCTGGTACAATCCACAATTTCATAATGGTAGTAGAAGCCAAACGATCGAACCTTCATTATAAGAAGGTATAGAAAAAATGAAGGTTGTGAATTTTACAGCTTTACCCGTCATCGGATTAGTGAAACAAACAACGATACAGTTGGAAGGATGGAGCGATCCTGTAGAATTCATGGTTGTAGGTATGGATGATTTTGATGTAGCACTCGAAATGGAATTCCTCATTGAACATCAAGTGATCCTAATGCCTTCAGCCAGATGTCTGGTGATCACTGGGTCTATCCCCATCGTTGTGTAGACAGACCTTCACCAACTTAAAGGATTGAGTATGATCTCGACCATGCAACTGAGAGAGGGCCTCGCTTGAGATGAAACAATGTTCAGGAACATCCTGTCTAGGTCTTTTGATAGCTAGGGGGAGATAGTTCGAAAAGACACAAGTAGTGTCATAGATAAATGTTGTGATGGGATGGTTGATATTTTTCCCAAGTCAGAATCGCCTACAAAAAAGAATGCTTGTCATATGGCGCTTGAGTTAATCAAACTTTGGAGACAGTCGAAGGAATTCTTGAGTGCAGGATTCATTAGATCTGTAAAAGCTTCGTATGAAGTCCAAGTCTTTTTACAAGAAGAAGAGAATAGAAAATTACGGTTATGTGTCAACAACCGAGTCTTGAAGCAAGTCTTGAGGGAAGGGTCAACTCTTTGATCCGTGGATGTGACCCAACCTGTTCAGCTCACGCTGATACGTCTGATTTAGCATTAGGTGATGTCCTCATATAGAATGGGCACCCATCGCATCTGAGAGTCGAAAGTCGTGTATTGTAGAAAAGAGTTATATGGTGTTTGAAGAAGAAACACATTCCATGGTACGCTGTCTGAGTGATTGGAGACTATATTCACGTGCGTCCACTTATGTTAAAGAGACAACAATATTGTTATTGGCTAGTTCAGTACTCAACTGAAATTAACTTCGAATCAAATAAGGTGGCAGAAAGACCTGCATGAATTTGATTTTGTGTCGAAATACAAGAAAAGAGTGAGTAACCGGGAAGCTGATGCCCTTAGTCAGAAAAATGATCATGTGATTCAGGGCATGTTGGCTCGTATACAGACATGTCAAATTGATGACCCAATGCAGGACGTGTCGATAGAATCCTTGCAGAAAAACTTTGTTGCTCAAAATGATGTGAGTTTTTCTAAGGCTAGTAAGATAGAACAAAAGAATTGGGTTCATTTGCTGGAGGTAACCCAATTTTGTGTTAACATTATGATGTGTTCATCAACCGAGAGAAGCCTGTTCGAGATTGTTTGTGGCGGATAACTTGTATTATCGCGTCTTGTTGATCTTTCCTATGCTAAGAAGGGTCCTTAGGCTCGTAACTTTATCAATAAATGGAAGTGGAAATCATACATTGCTCCGGCCCATCTAGAAGAAGCCTCGAAGCGGCTGAAAAGGAGGGTAGATAAGAAGCATCGCCCCTGGACTTTTGTGTAGAAGATAAGAAGCCTCGAAGCGACTTGAATAGACTCGATTATGAAGTTATAGAGACCACCACCTCGTGAGAAGATATGAGGGATTAGCAGAAGTGAAAGAGATTCTTACTGAAAGAGTGAGGAAAAGTAGAAGACTCACGAGGAGGGTACATGAGTTCCTAGTGAAGTGGAAGATCCTTCTCGTAGAAGAAACAAGTGGAGACTTACAAAGGACCTCAAAGCGTGGAAGCAGAAGATCAAAGAATTTCAGCTTTGTCAGTCAATAGGGACATTGTTTAAGTGGGAGAGAATGTCACAGTCATTCTTGTCTAGG
Source organism: Cucumis variabilis (assembly GCA_037974545.1). Taxonomy (NCBI): domain Eukaryota; kingdom Viridiplantae; phylum Streptophyta; class Magnoliopsida; order Cucurbitales; family Cucurbitaceae; genus Cucumis; species Cucumis variabilis. Next base: position 18,826,707 of record JBBPDI010000003.1, read on the forward strand.
GCATGTTTTCCTATAGTCGTATGCCCGAATACTCCCGATTTATCTTATCTTTATGTCTTGTATTTAGTTTAGCTAGTTGCTTTCTATTATAAGTCATAAAGCTTGTGTGTGACGTTTCGATATTTTCATATGCAAGCCTACTAGAGCTAAAAATGTTCAAAATGTACTATAGGGGAGACATGGTAGTTGAATCCCCGCCCAAGCATTGTCGCACACTTTGCAAGCAAACCATTTCCCTTGAAACTAACAATCTTCAATGCATATTGTGACGTCGATTTCAATGTATTTCTTTCTTCCTCGCGTTTTCTAAACAATTTTCTCAAGAACGCAAAGGAAGGTTACATCATACATCGATTTTTTCTGTGACTTTTGGATTTTGATCTGCTGACTTGTTCATCGAGTTAGAACAAGTGTTGTACAATCGTCTGTCCTGAGTTTGAAAGACTACGATTGTGACACTAGGTAACCAAGGAGAAGTATGAAAATTAGATCCTTACACATCTAATTACCTGACTATAAGGAGCAACATTTTAGTGGATGAAAGGTGTGTGGATCAAACCTTAAGTAGTCTTATTTTTATGTCTTTCAAGAAAAGGAATGTAACTGTTAAATATGAACTTTATGTAAAGAGTTAAGATAATAAAAGAAGAAGTTATGTTTATTCCGTTGTAATTTTTATTTGTACTTATCGCTTAGTGATGAATTTCTTTGTTATGACAAGAGTCCTAAGCGATGGAGTAAGTCTAAAGGTTATAGATTTTCCGCTACGATGAGTAAGTCTCCAAGGTTGGAGGCAAAGGCTTCGCGACGAGACAAGTTGAAGTGAGTTGTTTCGATTACTAGACGTTCATCACGACATCTCACGGTGTGATATGCGACGGGTGTCTAGGCGGCACGTCCCTCATCTGATCGCAGGAAGTGACATTTGGGGCAGGACCTGACAAACATCAATATGTTTGTAGAGGAAAAAGGAGCAAGAAAATTTTAGTAGTGAGTTGGGTGAGTCATCGAATGGCTAGGATGGTCACCCTGGATAGTTTCTAATGATTAGATGTTGGTTATGCAATGGGTTATTTTATAGTTATTAAGTATTGTGTTACAGTTATTAAATTATGTGTTTAAATAAGAAGTTGTTCTATATAGAAGGGTAGATAATCTTTAATTTAGAAGTGTGTGAATTTCTCTCATGTGAGAGGAAAAGTCTATGTAATAGCAAAATATATAAATAAAGAAAGTTTTTTTTTTCAGTATTTATCAATATTCTTTTGTATTTTCCAGTATTTTTTGTAGTTCTTAATTTATTGTCATTTTTCTCCATTCTTTGAACTAAGAAATCTTGTAATCATGATTTTTTATTTAATGAATAAAAAGTCATCGTCATTTACAACCGATGATTACAAATGAGCTCCCCTTGGAGTATTTATACAAATAGCCCACCAACCTTGGAGCTTTTAAACTACCTTAAGAGGTTGTTGATGGTATTTTCTAGAACCTACTAAACTCTTCTATGTACATTCAAGCCTTCTATAAAACATTACATATCATCTAGGCACTACTGAACTTATACACAAGCTTCCAACTTATCCAACATGTTTTTAATTAGTGTCTTCCAAACGAAAATGGAGGTTTCCGAGAGCATTCTAGGGTTTTTAGCATCGTTTGGACTCTGAAGCCTTGTTGGGCCTTTTTAGACCACTCGTGTCCAAAAGCTTCTAAAACCATCAAACATTTCTAGCATATCTGATGAGGGTGCACACCATTTGGTAATGACCATTAGCATTGCAAGGTTCACATATGTGCATGGCTGTGTTGTGCGCACGTTGATGGTCATGTGCATGTCTGCACACTTAGCTATGCCTTGTGCTACTTGTGGGTGCTCAATACGGCACAGGCTGACCATGTTTGGTGGTTTTGGACACTGTAGGATGTTCATGTCTCACCTTGTTCATGCAAGAGAGTCTTTGGTGATCAAAATTTTTAGGAACTTTTGTGAGACATATTTTTAGGTCTCAATTTTTCAATGTTGAACTTTCAATAACTTTTGTGATGATAAACAATAAGAATAACAAACATTTGTATAAATTTTGAGAATTATGAAAAAAAATAAAATTAACTTCATCATACAATATTATCTATATAGTTATCCCTACATATAATTACTGTACAAATGTTACATCTCAATAAATTTCTTACTTGTGGGCTCTAGCTAGTGAAAACGAATACCAATTGAGAAGAGAATGACATATATTGTTGAAGTTCAAAAACATGATCATCTCGTACCTCTGATACTATGCTAAACCATCAATCAATTTAAAATTTTAAACTTATCGATTAAGATGAATTTTAACGATATCAATATACTTTAAAAAGTGAAGAGAGTAATGAAGTGCTCGAAACGGTGAGTTATTATAGTCTTTATGTTAGTGTGACTTTAGTTTAAATAGGAAATAATAAACAATACTATAATACTTAAAGAAAGATAGAAAAAGGATAAGTAGAAAATAGTTAAACATAAATATTAAACAATGTAACAAAGAGATATAAAGAGGATGAATAAGAAGTGGTAAACACCGTAACAAAAAGATTTTGAAATAGCAAATACTTAGTGGTGAATTATAGACTATAATATATAGTTGGAATCATGGATTGGAAGTTCCAACATGAATGAAGTAAGCCATAATAAATAGAATGGAAATGAGAGAGATGATAGTGAAGGAGATATATCAAAGGTTTTGTTTTGTGGAAAAGGAAAAGAAGAAAGAAAAAGAAGAGAGTTTGTGAAAGACATCTTGAAAAGTGTGATTGGTTGTGGGTTAGATTACATGAAATATGTCATCTACACCATTTATTCCTGTGGCCCATATCACATTAACTTACAACAGCAGCAGCAAGTTTTAATATTTATTTATTTATTTATTTATTTATTTTGGTTAATATATAAAGGAAACAAAATGAGAGGAAAAAAACAAAATTTGAAAAGAATATATAAAGAAAGACACATAATAAAAACAAAGCCTTTAAAAAATGGGGCTGCCCTAACTATACTTATTAAACACTCACACTGTGGAGGTGGGAATATTTAAAAGCCAACACCAACACCAAACACCAAAAACCATGGATAATAAAAGAATAAAGTCTTTTTGAATCTTAATCTGGATAGATAATCTCCTCCCAAATTAATCTTTTTCTTTTCTTTTCTTTTCTACACAAAATCCAAAAAAGTTAAAAGAAAAAAAAAATCAAATCATCTTCAGGTATATACTTACCTGCAACTTGAGTATCCCTCATCATTATCAATAATATAAAGCCCACCCCAATTGCTTTATATATATATATATATATTACCCTCTTAATTTCTTGGAACCTTTTTTTTACTTCTTATATGTACCAAGCTATTGTCTCTTACATGTGTATAAGAAACCCATAATCTTACTTTCTAAACTAATGGTCTTTTAACTCTCTTTTCAAATTTTGGTATTAATTAACATCTATAATAGTTCCCTTTTTAAAATTATATATTGTAACTATTAACTTTATATGTTTTCACCTCTTCTCTTGACAATACAATTGGATTGTTATTATTATTTTTATTTTAAAAACAAAAACTACTTCTTCCATTCTAATAAGTGTGGTTGAACCGAAAAGTCACTTGGTTTTCTATTATTTATTATGTTTGATATGAGTTTAATAGGTGTGTTCGTGGTGCTCCTTTGCAACCTCCTCATCTAATTAGTCTAGAAATTCTCAGTTAGATTTTAATTTTATGAGTGGGAACTATGTCGATTCTTTCCATTGGGACCTTTTTAATTTCCTTAAGTTGTGTGATGTATTGTTTTTCTTTTACATTTGTTTATTTGGTTGCTTTGGTGTTTTGTGTTTGTGTTTTATTTGTGTCTTGATCTCAGGTAATTGTGAGGTTTCCTCTGATCTTTTTAGCAAAACAATTCTACCTTTGAAAAAAAAAAAAATTGAATTGAACACAAAATATATACCCTTGACTAAGATGAAAATAAAAGAAGAAAAACTACTTCTTTTTTAATTCCTAAAACTACTAGGTCTAGATTTTGAAAAAAAAAGGAATATCTTACTAAAAACAAATATAGGAATAGTAAATAAGAATATGTTTTCAAATATATTAAAATAAGCAAATTTATTTACAAATAGAACAAATTTTTATGTGATAGACTTCTATCGTTTTAAAAATAAATATTGATACATGTCTATGTGTTTATTATAATCTATCACTAATAGAAAATAAAATTTTGCTATATTTGTAAGTATTTCAACCGTTATTATTTAAAATAATTTTCTTATTTAATAGGAGGTTTTAAATTTAAATTTAACATATAAGGATAATTGCAATTGTTTGTGTCTTGCTTAATTGGTTAAATATATTTTGGTTAGTTCTCTAGTTTGTTGTTGAGTTGTTTTCATGGTTGTCCCAGAATACGTATTAGAGTTTTCTTGTCTCAACAGTTGTCATGAAAGTTGTGGATCCTATAGAATATTTCTTTTCTTATTTACGTTATTATTATTATTATTCGATTTTATTTTGATGGAATGTTTGTCTTTTTCAAATCTATGCCAATTTAATTATATTTCCAAAATCTTAAAAAAGTTATTGTACACTTAATATTATTAGATGTTAGAAGTATTATGAATTACAATTAGCCCATTGTTTAAATCATAACCTATAATAAGTTTTCATAAAAAAAGGGATAAAAAAGAAAGAAAGAGTGGAGTTTTGAATTAGAGATATGAAATTGAAATGGAGAAAGAGGAAAAGGGCATTAAATGAGTGTGCAGTGATGGAAAACATCTATGTCTCCCTCATTTTTTTTTACTTCCAATAACTCATATTTACAATTAAAACATAATATTATTATATATAAAAACTTTATATTTTTTTCTATAAAAAAGAAAAGAAAAGAAAAGAAAACGTATATATATATATATATATATAAATAAATAAGTTATGTTTTAGTTACATGGGCGTCTCCAAAGCAATAGAGTAGCGTAAACTTCATCTCTCTTTTTCCAATTCAACCAATAACCTAACCCCCAATACCCACATAACCCCACCTCTCTTTTCCTCTTTATTAATTATTTCAAATAATCCTTTTCTTTTCTTCTTTTTTTAATCTCTTCATCTATATTTACATTAATTCTTAATCACATATTTTTAATTAAAATAAATAGTAAATATATCAATATAGATAATAACGTTTTAGAAAGAAAAAAAAATTAACTAAAGTAAAGGTAATAGAATTGAACCAACATTAAAAGAAGAAAGAAAGAAAGAAAGAAAGGTATATGCAGTAATAATTGAAAGAAAAACAGTGTGTAGCTTGTGTTGTGTCTCCAATTTTGTCGGTTAAAAGATTTTTTTTTTTTAAAAAAAAAGAAGAAAAGAAGAAAAGAAAAAAGAAGAGGAAATAAATTGTTAAGATGGTATGAGGACCCTAAAATTAGGTATAGAGCTGTCTGTTTTTTGTGTATAACTATAAACTCTTTACTTATTATGTTAGTACTGTTCGTTGTGTCTTCCCATTTCACTCACCAATCTCAAATCAAACTCTCTCTTCATTTCCTTCATTTCCTTTTCCTCAAAAAAACACTATACATTATTAATATCCATTCCCTTCTTCCCTTCTTCCTCTAAATTATAAACCCTCTC
>JBBPDI010000003.1:18836098-18848613 GCA_037974545.1 Cucumis variabilis
TCCATGTATCTCAACTATTCATGCATATTTAATAATGCAAGTTCATGTATTAAGTCTAGATTAATTTAATTTCAACAAACACTTAGATTCTGGATCACCGAAATGAAGTCCCATAGTCCTCTTTGGTCTTGCTGACAACAAACTCTTTGGATTGGCTAAGAAACACCCTGAAAACCTTAATTGAAACACTCAGGTCAAACGGATTTTTTTTGGAAAAAGGTGTAACAATCATTGCTTATGGGTTATAAAAACAAAGAACAAAAGCGGAAACACTACAGAGATTTTTAGAATAGATCATCAGGGAAGGAAATGTTGCAAACTTGTGCCAGAAAGAGATACGAAAAGCGACTGGATTTCCTTCCTCTCTATGATTATAGCCAAGGTAGAGATTGAACCAAAAACTCGTCCTCCATTGGAACATCTTTACAGGAGCAACAAGGGATACTCGTCTTCAGATTCAGAATCACTCAAGAAAACATATGCAAGAGCTGTTTCAGAAGGATACTCAAGTGACTCAAGTGCTTTTTCTTAGTTCAAAAGTCCAGTAAAAGAAAAAAAGGAATTTGACATAGAAAATACAGTGGTGCTAACAAGAAGATTTTTTCTTAATGACAAAAGAAAGATAATGAACAGCCTCAGAAGACACTACACTATATATATAAAAGTTCTAGAAGAGAAACATAGTTGGAGTAGAAATATATGAAAAGAAAAAAGATCCTTACCTAAGAGATTTGCATAAAGAAAGACACCTCTACTCATTTCTATTTTTTAAAAGAGCAAAGAGCCAATGCATAGGATTTAAGGCCTTAAAGATTTCCAAAAGACACATGCATGAGTCCCACCTCTGCGTTTTGATTCTCTACACAAGTTTGAGAGAAATTTTTAAAACACTTGTTGTGACCAAATTCATGTTTCACGACTCTTCAATATCTCCTATCGGGTTACACAACCAAATTAAGAGGTTCAACATTCATGTCGGGGATGCCTTTAAGTGGCTGTTTGAATAGTAGATATTGTTTCTGGGTATAAATATTAAATATCTATAATTTAAATGTTTGAGTTTTAAATATTTGGGATAATTGATTTTTGTGTTTGGAGATAAGGATAATTAATACATAGAAGTTAAACTAATGTGTTTGATTAACCAATTTTATACATATAAAAAAAACAAAACAATTATTTAATAAAATATAAGACAATGTTAACATGGACTCAGCTCAATTGACATCTGAATGTTCTAGATAACAAGAGATCCTAATTTCAAATCACCCCACTCCTAAGTTGTTGATTTTAGAAAGAAAAAAAAGTAAGCAATACTTGTTTTCTGTACACATTTTATTTTTTGTTTTTGAAAATTAAACATATTTCCTCCACATTTTTTACAAGTAAATTGAATTCTTAAGTTTAACAAGTTTTTAAAATTTAGCTTGATTTTCCATTGATAATAAATGAAAATATAGTTTCTATAAGTTTAATTTAAGAAATAGAAACAAAAATAAAATAGTTATCAAATCAGAAACACAAAATGTCAATGATAAATATTTTAATCGAAATTTATTAAGTGTAACTAATATATTTATATTTAATAATTAATGAGACTAATAGTAATGACTAAATGACATTAAGCTATCAATTAATTAGGCTTTATTCAACTATCATGCATAAAAAATCCCACAAGTTTGAAGTGTATTAAAAAAACCCATGTTAGTGTAGAATATCTTGGATTTTAAAAAATGAATTTCTGTAAAACTAATATTTTAATGTCTGTTTACAATCTGATGGCAGTATCTGTCAAACAATTGGAATAGAATATTTTACAAAAATTGAGTGGCAACAAATTTTAGTTTACACATCATTAATCATTTTAGGGATTAGATTAACTAATTAAAACCGATTGAGATATATTTTCTATATTAATAATTTAAATTTTCGTTTCCCATTTCATATATAGATGAAATAAAATTAAAAGAAAAAAAAACCTCAAATTTAAAAATAATCAATACATAAAAGAATGAAATTGCAAAGTTTATTTTGTAAAATGACGTAAACATTAAAGACAAGACCATGTATTTACCCGAGCCATAATCTTTTAGAGAAAACAAGATGGCATTATGCATTTGAAAGCAGTTGTTGCTCGTCGACTTTTCCAACGCGGTGTCAAGGGGTGGTGGCAGGATGATGATGACAAAACTTCAACCTTTCTACCTGTCTTTCGTACCTCTTTGATGACTATTTTACAATCCATATAACCCAATACTGTGATCTTGTTTGGAGTTCTATTTGTTTCCACGCATTTCACTCCTGTTTGTTCATACTTATACTTGAATTATTATATTCTAATATCATTTAAACTTTTAAACATTACGTTCTACTTCACTTTCTTGTAATTTTGTCTTGAAGTATTAAATCGTGCTTAATTGAAAAGTTATTTCTTGTTATTGAGAGTAAAAATATATTTTCATTTCTTTTATAAGAAAACAAGGGTAAAAAACAATATATTTTCATTTCTTTTATAAGAAAACAAGGGTAAAAAACAATTTATAATATACCCCTAAAGTTGAGTTATAAACTTATATAATTCAAATATTCAAATTCATAATTAAATAAATTGAAATAATATTGACTTTCAAAAGTAAATCGATTTAAACCCATTGTTACAATCACTTTCACTCTTTAAATTTAAGGATTAACACCATGTTAGAAGAAATGTTGGAATCAAACAAATAGAAATCTTTTTCTATTGTTATCATTATTAAATGAGTGGTTTTCGTTGTCTCCTATCTTTTTAACTAAATATATTTAAGAAAAATAATATTATTCTATATTTTACCACTCTTGATAACTATTTGATTATTTAAGATATAATCAAATGAAAATAGTTATAAATTAAATCACACACAAAAAAATCATACCTTTGATTTTGCAAAGGGTTTTGCGAACAGAGTTTTCGCAAGACTTACAATGTAAGCAAACCTTTAAATCAACAACCTATTTGAGCAAAATTCAACCAGAAAATAGAATAGTGGGAAATGTTAAATCCATAAATAAAATAATATATTAAATTTATGATTAGAATAATAATTAATGAAAATAAGAAAACATGAGAATAGTTTTGAGATCAAACCTCCATGAAAATGAAAATCGAAGTGAAGGTTGAGAGGATGATGGACAGAAAAATTGAAGAAACGATGGACTAAGCTTCAATTCTTGCATTGAATTGAAATATATAAAAGAAAAAAAGATTGCAATGTAAAATAATCATTTGAAATTGGTTGATATTAGTTAATTATATATATGGTTGGAACAAATGATCACCCCAAGTGCTCTTCCTTCCTTCCTTCCTTCCTTCCTTCCTTCCTTCCTTCCTACGCATCTCATTCATTTCACTCTCAAGAATCAATAGTATTTTAGTATATTTTATTAGTTAACTCTCCATATCTTTCATTTTATAGGTCGGTGGTTTCATTCTACCATTGTTGTATAAAAAAAATGATTCTAAGAGAATTAATATCACTCAAAAAAATATTTTTAATAATTTTTAATCAATTTTAATGCCATGGAAAAAGCATCTAAAATTGTAAAATAAAAAAATTAAATAATTTTCAATTATTAAATTAAGTATGTATTTTCGATGAAAAACATGGCAAAAAAGTACTTTTTACTACTTCAAAATTATTCATATTTTTTTTATTAGTTTCATTGTTCTTGAAGTATTCATATTTCTTTTATTAGTTTCATTGCTCTTGTTTGATTGAAAGTAATATTAATTTTTTTAGAAACATTTTCTAAAATAAAAATAAATTAAAATATTTATAAGTTATAGTAAAATTGTGAATTCTATCAATAATATATAGAAACTGATAGAAGCATATATTGGTCTATCAATGTCTATTATTGATAGAATCTAAAAATTTTGCTATATATTAGTAAATATTTTGTCAAATTTTCTATTTTTGACAATTCATTTTTTTTAAAAAAAATAATAATTACTTTCCAAATATGATTATATATCTCTCTTGGTTTAGTTTTTTTTTCTTTTTTTTCTTTTTTTTTTCTTTACAACTCATGGTTATAATTACTTGAATTTTAAACCATCTCAACTTTTAAATATTCATGTGTAAATCAAAACAAGGGATATCTCTATTCCATACATATTAGGTTATGAACTTTTTGAAATAAATAAAGTGTATGAAGTCTTTGGAATGGCAATTAGTATCTTTATTACATTAGCGAAAACTTATTTGTTCTTGTTCATTTCTATAGCAACAAGATGGACTTTACCCCGACTAAGAATAGATCAACTATTAAATCTCGGCTGGAAATTTCTTTTACCTATATCTCTTGGTAATCTATTATTAACAACTTCTTTTCAACTCTTTTCACTGTAAAGAAATACCATATTCTTTATTTACGATTTGCTCAAACAAGAGAAAGAAACAAACATAAAATTCTTTAGAGATATTCCAATATGTTCCCTATAGTAACTTAAGTCTAAACTTTAAAATGCCAAAATTCTGCGTTTAATTGATCAAATTGGATGATATATATTTTGAGTTCAACCTAAAAACGACAGTTTATTGTCAACTGATTGGCTGATTTGAACTATGCAAACACGCTTTTTTTTTTCTTCAAAATTTCATCTTGTTAGATTTTGTTGAGAATTACAACACACATCTTCGGACACCATTTTAAATCACCAATCGATCCAAAAGCTCCCTTCACTTGTAGGTAAATTTAATATTATATCTTAACATTCTCCTTACTTGTTGGTTTGAACATAGGACATTCTAGACCACATTATCCTAACACCATCTTAAATCACCAATTGTGACCCAAAAGCTTAAGTTGATGAGTAAGGGTTAATTTAATATAATATCTAACTAAGTCCATAAAATCCAAATTGATGTTTGATTCAATAAAAAGAGGCACAATCTTGGAGAAATTCTGGGTTTTTCATATTGAAAAAATCAAGAGACTCGTTGTGTTGTTGTTGTTGGCTGGTGTGTGTAATCATATCAAGTTTTAAGTACCACAATTACTCATTTAACCTGTTTTATCCAGAAAATTAAACTTCAAAGATGTTTATTTAAGTAAAAACTAGTAATCACAGTCCTAATTAAGTGGAAACCAACTAAAACTAGTACTTATACTCCTATTTAAAGACGTTCTCTCCTAAGCTCAATTAAACTCTTATAAAATTCTAGAATCAATCTTCAGGATTTAACAAGGCATTAGAATCAATCTTTCCTGACGTGAACTCTATGTTCTCAAGCCTTTAGTTCCTTTCCCAGTTTTGATAAGAATGCTTTCTTACCTTCAAATTGTGTATAACTTGAACAAGGATTATAATTTTTTTTCTCTAAATTGGTTCTCTCCATGAAATGAAATAAATGGTTTTATCTATAGAAGGAATTTTGTTTCTAATCCCAATCTATTTAAGGTCTTATAATCAAATTAATTACGAAATATTTTATCGCCCTTTTTAAGAAAATAAGTCTAGATATGATGTCCAACAACAAAATCTAATCAAATATGGAATCTATAACCTAATTGATTTATGTCACAAACTACATGTTTTTACAATATATATTTTAGTACTGTTTTATTTTAGTAAAAGTAGAACTTTATTTGATTTTTGGTTCTCGGGATGACTTAAGTTGGGGGTAAAATGAACAAACAAATATCTAAAAGTTGATTTAGAGCGATTTGGATTGATTTTATAAGCTGGCACTAAGGTTTTTGACTTTTTTTACACACTTCTATCTTGATGCAATCACAATTATCCAATTGATGTGTTGTAGCAGTGAAGTGTGATGTGCCCATCAATAAGTTTTAAATTTTTAGATTTGTGTCTAATTAGTTTTGGTTGCTATTTTCTCGATCAAAGTTATTATTTGTCACACTCCTTCCCAGACCATCCCTCTCGATCCGAGAGATGACGTGGAATCAATTGATATCGTTCCATTCTCAACAACACCAACTAACCCTCACCCTCACCATCTGACATCTAAATGAAACACGTGCAGAAGTAACATAACTTACAAACAAAACTTCAGTGCAACTCATCTATTAACAAACTTCAAAATAAGTCATATATAGACATATAACACTACCAAGTTCAAAACAACAAGACAACATATGGAAAGAAAATATGACCCTTCAGCAGATAGACTAGCAGGTTAGACTCCGGGAATACGATCTCTATCTGAAAAGTGGAAAATAATTTGGAAAGTATGAGCTAAAAGAGCCTAGTGAGTGACTAGGTTTTTAAACAACATTTCATAAACATTCAAACAATAACCATAAATCTATCATAAATACATTAACTTGGCAAACACTTAGAAAAAAGTATCTCAAGTACTGGTTTTTCCTCATCTAGAACCCAAGAATCTAATCCTTAGGAGATGGCAGAGCAAACTCAATACCAAATCCAAACCACAGATGGGCATCCCCAACCCTGTTCCTCAAAGATGGGCATCCCTAACTCTATTCTTAGAGATAAGTGTCCTTACCTCAAATTCCTCAGCGTCCCATAACCTACCTCGTAGGGCTATTTGAGATAACTTGGATTAGACAAAACATGTATAAAAACATGAGCTTTATAAACAATGTCTCAGTATGTTATAAAATCTTTTTCATAAAGAAAACCATAAACCATAACTGTGTCTTGTCAAACTCATTTTCTCTTGCTAGCCATAAATATTCTCCAATAATCATACTTTATCAAATACTTTAAACAAATCACTTGCTTTATAAATAATTCATAAATCAGATAACTCAAAGCATGTTAACATTTCAAAATATGCTTTATAAATTTCTATGTAAATCAATATAACTTAAACATTTAGCTCAATGCATTCTTTAAACAATAGCTTATAAAACATGGTTAGGAACAATTTTAGAAATTCATTTTGTTACTAACAAATACAAGCTAGATCATAGGGTTTTTTTTTATACCTAAAATAAGAATAATTAAGTCCAATTTAATCCCCTTGATCATGAAAATATCAAAACTTTAATTAGTAATAGCAAAAATATCCAATATGGCTAAAAAATACATTTTCACATAGGTTGGCCTGCGTACAGAAATGGGTGGCATGATGGTTGTAGCTCGTGCAAGGCTTTACACAGCCTTGTCGCATGCTAATCTTACGCATAGGGGTGTCGCACGTCCCACTCGATCGTGCGCCTTGCGCATTGAGTGTCCTTATATGCAAGGCATGCACTCGCTCATTTAGTCATGTGCCTAGTGCTGGACCTGTCAAATGCTTCTACTCCAACTAACCTCCTTTGCTAAAAACTCGTGCTCAACTCGTCTCACCTTCTTTGACACATAGCCACCTCTAAGCACTGACCATAACTACTTTTTCCATTTAGAATTTTAACCCAACTTTGAACATTTACAACTAAAAGTTGTTTAGAAATGTATTAACTAGCTTACCTCATAATTGCAGCTTGAAATTCGAGGGGAATCGATCTGTAGCATCCAAAGACTCCACACTCTTCAGATTCCTCTAAAAAATTACCTTTCTCTCTTTCTTTAGTCCAAACTCAATCTTCGTCGCCTCATTTTTGTTTGAAAGCCTCACCCTAAAAACTAGACTCAATTTTTTAACTTTTGCAAGTGATTTAAAGCAAAATGCACGAGTGGTTTTTCAACTCTTCTCGTTTAAAGTGACTATTATATAGTGCACTCTACATGTCATCCCTTTGACAAATCCAACTTGTCGTAAAAATGGACTTTACATGCTGTGAGCATTTGTAAACTACTTGACTGACATGCTTAGAATGCCTACAAGCTTATTCAAGTCGCCTAACCTTAAGTTCCACGCCCAAAGCCTTCAAAGAAAACACCTAACTAATCTCACTCAAATGGCCTCATAAGAGCCTTCCTCGTGCACATGGCTTCCTTACTCATCGCCTCATCCACACTTAGCCTTCCAACCCCTTCATGTCTTGCCTCTTCTCGCCTAGGTCCCTTTGGCCGCAAATGACATTTCCTTTAGAGGTCTTCACGTCTAATTCAACTTAACTCTTGCGTTGGCCATCTAGCTACCTCCTTAGAGGTTCTTAACCTTTCCTTTAGCTGCCTACCATGTCCATCTCACTTAGCACTTTTGGGTTAGCCAAAAATTTCATCATGACAACCTTTGTCACAACCAAATAGCCGAGAACTCCTTTCCATCACTTGGCTTCCTTTAATCATGCAACCATAAATATTAAGAATAACTTAATAACCTTAACATGACTTTTCTTTTTCCACCAACCATGACACTTTTATAATGACCCACCAATGCTAACACACCAAGATGACACTTAGGCTACTATTTAGCAAACTTCAACTTAACCCTTTTTTTAGCTAATTTCTCAACTCAACTCCAATCTAAACTTATCCATTCACACTCTTAAAAGACTTAGGGATTCTTAGGTTTGAGGTTTATATTATTCATCGCCTAAAGCAATGAAAAATATTCAAGCATGAACCCCTCATTCCAACCATCAACTCTCCATCTACAAATCAATCCCAATTTACACTCTTTTTTTGTTGTCATTTTTGTTTGAGTCCTTTGGGCTTTTGTTCAACTTCTCAACTCAGTAGCCTTAAGAACAGATGTTCCTCTAAGAAGTAGAGGTTGTAGATCATCTCATCCAATGAAAGCCTATAGTAGAAGATGGGAATGGATTTTTCTACGAAAGCATGTGATCATCGTGCAACCCAAAATTTGTTGAAGAAACACTTAAATTGAATGAAAAAAAATATGCATATTAGGCTGGGATAAACACAAACTATTCTGTAAGCATGATTTCTTGTCTTTACATATTTCCAAATCTTTTTGTTTGCTCCTCAACCTTCCTTGATCAACAACAACGTCACTGCCAAGCAACACCGTCAACAAGAGCTTCCTTGTTATTCTATTGGATCCAAGGGATTGAGAATGTGTGGTGAGAAAATTTCTTTTTAGAAAGGAAAGAGAAAATAGAGATAATTAATTGGAGGCTAGGATTTTAACGTGAAAATGATCGTTAACCCTAAGGGGTTACGAGGATGTATACATAGGAAACATGTGATTCTTTTCCCAAGCCACCTTCAATTTAATTTAGTTTAACTAATTAATAATTCAATAATATTTAATCAATATAAATATCACATATTTATATGCAATTTTAGTTTATTAATTTAATTAATTAATAATTAAATCATATTTAATTAATGTTTATAAATATCATAGATTTATATGCATATTACTCTCTACATTATATTATTAATATGAAACTCATTCATATTAATTTTACAATATAGTTTTATATATATATATGAATCTTATTTTAATATATTTCTCCTTTTGATATAGTTTTAGTTACAAATTATATTTATTAATTAACTATATCTTATAATGTATAAAAAATACATTATACTTTATATTAATCAAACTAATATAAAATTTCCATAAATAATTTGAACACTTCCAATTATTTCTCAATATTGTCCTAGTGACCTAACAATGGGAGATTATGAACCTATAGATTTGAAGCTTCAATGGTATGAGATTAATTAATTAAACTCTTTAATTAAATTAATCAAGATTCATGAACTATTTAACACTCCAACAAAGACTGATAAATGCATTCTTTGCACTACAAATATATTTATGTGTCCATGGATAAAATCAATCAAAATTGAATCGACCCTACACGAATTGCTCATAATTATAGTTGGGTCATATTGTTGTTTTACCTCTATATCTAACTTCTTGTTATGTAGTATGTAATTGTGATATAGTGTTGTGCATTGTGTTGGAGTGTATGTGTTGATGATGGTATGCATTGTAAGTTTTTCCATTGTTAATTACTGTGAATCTAAGTTTTTCTCTTTCGTTAAATAAATGATAGTTAAAGATGTAAGATTTATTATATATTCTCTGTAAATGTAAGGTTAAAGATGAATTTTGGGAGATGTAAAGTTTGTTAATTGAAGGTGTAAATAAATGATAGTTTTGCATTTCGATTAAATTGAAGGTGTAAATTCATCTTTTGTTAATTACTGTGAATCTACCTTATATCTCTGTAAATGCAAAACCACTAGCACTTAACCACTAAGTCTTTCTCTGTAAAAGCTCTGAAATTTGGGAGAAATGGAAGATGGTGTTTCGTTGGAGACTATGTGATAGACTTAGTGGTTTTGCATTTTTATGGTGCAATCACAATACATCACGAAGCAGGTTCATCATGCATAAGATGCTCACCATATCTTTCTATATTGTGTGATTAATTCTATGTGATAGGTCATGGGTCATGATCATAGCATGCAAAATGCTCACTATGTACCCCTTTATCGTGTAATAGCTAAGTTCTCGTTGAGTACAAGTTTTCCTACTGCTCGCTCAAGTACAAGCGAACAGTAGGTTTACTTGGGTGATCCATGGTCGAATAAAGAGAATTTTTTCCAGATATTAGTTATAGGGTCTACATATTGTTTATGCGTTATGACAATTAAATTAAAAGAATATAAAAAGAACTAAAACTACTTACTTACTCCTACAAACTCACGCACAGGAGAATAAATTAGGGCAAGATGGAAGATTGAGCGAACTAACTTGTATACAAAAGAAATCTGAAGGAAGGTCTACGCATTATTAGACGATTAAGCAATGCAAAAGCCTCGATGCGATATAACTTGCATAATCAGCCCATGATTAAGGCGATCTTCTCTCGAAGTGTTTAGACGCCACACTTGCTCACCTTTTAGAATGCAAACGATTGCGCTTGATTATGCGAGATGTATTTAGAAGATTTCACTTATAATACTTATAGAACTTCTCGTTTAAGGACAGCAACTTCTCAACACCTAATGTCTACACTTGTTCGCCTTTTGAGATACAAATGTTGGAAGTTATCTCGCTAGGATGGAGTTTGTTGTCAAACTCCTCCTTACGCACATTAGCCTTATCCTTGCTACTTGCCCTCTTGGGTAGTTGGCAATTGATACTGGCCAGACGATAAATATAGTTTAACTAATGTGATAAGACTTATAAGCTAGACTTCTTATCAAGAACTTATCGCAACCCTAACTACTAATAACATATTGACAAATGAGAAGTCAAGAAATGATGGATTGAAAAGGTATAAACATGTAATATATGTATAAAGAATGTAGGCCTTTGGCCACTGTACAATACGAACAATATATATTACAAAGAAGTGTAAAAATGGAAATATATTACAATATAGGGAAAACGGGGGATGGACTCTTCTCTTCTCAAACTCTTAGTTTTCGCATTACAATCTGGTTGGAGAATATGAAGGAGCATTGTACACACGGTGGTTAGGCTAATCCTTATCCGTGACTCTCTAGGTTTTGGCCTGTATAGATCTCATTTTACCTATATAGGCATCTTTTGCCTATTCAGGCTCTATGTCCATTCTAGCATCTTCTCCTTTTTTGTAATGGAGGTGAAGTTCCTTTTATAGACAACTTTCAATGGAAATTTTTTGTTCTTCTGAGCATGTCAGCGTCGGCCACCGAAAGGTGTCTGTTGCGAGCCACATCATCTCAACCTATCATCCTTGTCCTCTAGTGGGTCTTTCTCACGTGATGATGTGGCATCTCATCTAGAGATGCTAATCGTCAGATAAGTTTCCATCACATAGTTCTTCCTTTCTATTCATCATGCGTCTAGACATGAAAACCACGCAAGCTAGTCATAATGCTTATGTAAAGTATATTTCTAAATACTTATGTGTTTACAACCTAAGTTACGCATTTTGATCATCTTCTTATGTGTTTTGACATCATTATGCTAATAAAAGAGGACGGGTATTTATACGTGTTAACACACCCCAAATTTAGAATAATGTTTGTCCTCAAGCATCACTCTGTATCATGCTTATCCCCAAGCACCATCCTCTTCAAAGACTCATCTTCCCCTTTGCTTTTCTACATTTTTAAAAATGCGAGTAAGTTTTACTCGTTATTCGGGTTTCACTCTCACCGCGTACTTCTTGCTATGAAAGTATTTCTAAGTTCAGAATGCGGCAAGCTTAATACTCAAAATATCCTTGTTCATTCCCCACAGTAAATCTTATTTTCAGCTTTAGAATACTTTTTATTATATTTACTTCTGTTTTGGCGTTGAGTAGAAAATCATAGGAATTCTATGAGTCTGTTTCTCTCCTCAACTGTAACTCTTATGACTAAAATTTTACTTTTGAAGCTCTGTTTCTTATTTTTGCAAGAGAAGGTAATATAGAAGTTGTTATTTTAATTTGTTAAAGGAATACAAAATTTGAAAATTTTTACTTTTTGGCTTAGTTTTAACTTTTGTTAAAACGCTGACAAGGTCGAAAATTGATATGCAAAAAGTAAAGGATTATGCAAAGTATATAGGTAAGGTTGTTATCAACACATGCATGTTTGGAAATTAAAGTGGTTGTAAAGGATACTCACCTAAACCGCCTTGACAAAAGATTATTTGTAGTTTACCCTTGATTTTACCGTAGATAGGTGCAAGCACGGG
>JBBPDI010000003.1:18853563-18863810 GCA_037974545.1 Cucumis variabilis
GAAATACAATTTTGGAATAGGTTTTCTCATAATAAGGTTAGCTTACTTTCTGTGTGCTTTGTTCAGGTTAGATTTTGTTTTTTGCCTTCATTTTGAGTAGATTTTGCCATTGCAAAAAGAAAAAAATAATAAGGTTAGCTTACCATGTTTTTTGTTTATTACATCTTTGCTTTTGTTTTGTTTTTGTTTTTATTTTTTATTTTTTGTAATGTGCCAGTGTCTTTGTTTTGAGAGTAAATAATTAAATTGCAATAGCTAATTGCAATGAATGTTGAACTTGAGAGGATTTCCCAAAGGAATAAAAATATTCATGAAATATTTTAGTCCATTATGACTATTTTTTTCTAAAATTAAAATGAAAATCCTAGCTTTCATTTGAGAACAAATGAAATAATACAAAGTAAGCATAGAAAAAAACAAAAAAAAAATGGCTTCAAATAAGCAATAGAGGACCTAAAGGGTAACTAAAAGAAACTTTTATTTAACGTTCTTTTGAGAGGAAAGAAAACTTTCTAAATTAACAACGCGCCCTCAAGACTAAGTTGAGGATGTCTCCACTTTATTCATTGTTTGTTGGGTTTGTATGTTTTTTTTCTACCTCTTCTCGTTTTCAATAGATCGCAATTGCAGTTTCTTTTTGCTATATATATATATATATATATATATATTTTTGGTGAAATTTGAAATATTGCTGTTATTTGGCTCAGTTATCAAGCAGAAGGAGGTGACGATTATATAGAATACCTCCATGATGAGAGGCTGAGAATCTAGGTTTAAGTGGTACCAGTCAACAAAAAAGAAGGTTATGTTTATGTTAATGGCATAGGGTCTGTTATTGCACTTCATCTTGTGTCTCGCTCAAGGTACGATATCTTCCGTAGTCAAGTCACATATTGATTATCTCGCAAAGTAGATAAAACACCTAGTGGTCAGAATGCAAAGATGAAAAAACAAAGAATGGTTAAGAAATGACTGAGTCACGGATTACATTCTCTTTAAGACGTTTCACGACTCTGCTTCTTTGTGCAAACAGAATTATTGTCCCGTCGTCCCCAGGATAAACAACCTTTGGTTTTTAATTGATTTTGCACAGAAATCAATTGAAATCTCAGCACTTAGAAAAACACTCAAAATTGCTTGATAAACTCAAAAAAGAAGTTTGAAAGAAAGTTTTCTTGCTTATGATTTTTTTTTGTATATAATGAAAGAATGAAGAAAGTATATATATAGTGTGAGGGAATCAATAGACCGTTGAAAATTAATTTTTGAAATAATAATTTTTAACATTTTTATTTATGGAGAGATTATATTGACTTATTAAATACAAAATGGTAATAAAATGTTTGATTCTTTTAAATATGTGATAAAGATCATGACATTAATATATCTCATCATGCTTGACCATCTCGCCTAGGATGTCAACATATGCAATGAGATGTTCTAACCTTTCGCGTAGCTATCTTGCATAACTCATGTTATCACATGGTCATGATCAATATTACATAGTTGAAGACTAAAACACGAAAGACTCTCAAGTTTTCATTCGCATAGCGTTTGAAACATAGCTATCGCATAGCTTAGTCTTCTCGCATTGTATAAAGAATTAGCGTATAAAAAATAGCTATATCGCATAGCTTGATCTTCTCGCATAAATAATTTTTCATTCAAGAGGGTCTAAGGGCTAAAGTAGCTAGGAAAGTCTTGAAAATAATTCACTATAGTCCCAGAAAAAAGTTTAAGACCAAATAACATATTTTCTCCTTTTCCCTTTTTTATTAACAAGAAACTGAACTTTCGTTAAGAAACATGAAATGGTTTAGTGTTATAAAAGGGTAAGAGAAGCCCCAACCTAAAAAGGGACTTCCAATCCAAAAGAATAATTCTTTAACTGATAATTACAAAAGGCCTTCGAGGCCACCACCCACTAGGAAGTATTATACCCAATAGCATATTAAATAACATTCCACGAGCATCCAAATTATTTAAGATTATGATGGTGAAGCTTGAGAAACTTTGAAAGAAGCCAAAGACTAGGAGAACTTATTGAAATTTGTTTCCTACAACGTTCGTTGTATCAAATTTGTAGTATTAGGTGGTTGGAAAGTATTCATCAAGTTTATATGTATATACTTTTAGTTCATTAATTATGGGATGAGTGATTGAACTATTGACTTTTAAAATGGTAATCGGTGTCTCTTTATCCATTGAGCATTTTTTGGATTGACTCATCAAGTTTATGTTATCGGAGAGACTGTAATTTTTGTGTCTTTTCGACTTGTGGAATAATTGCATGGGATGTCTATGGTTTTGCTGCAAGAGGTAAGTTTAAAAATGCTATTAACTCATTGATCTAGTTATAAGTTTTAGAGAAGTGTATAATTAACCTCATGTACATGAGGTGTTTATAGAGTAAAACAAGCACTAAAAAATTGGGTCGCTGTAAGGGTAAAGTTGTATTTAGTTATACATATTAGTTTTTGGATTTTGTTTTTGCACACTATATAAGCTTAGGTTGGATTTCTTTCCTAAAGGATTAATGGTTGAGAACAAGAGTGAACATACCTCTCGGCTCTAACCTATGTATATAAAGATGGTTCAACTTTCAATATGGTTAATTGGTTTATGGTACGTACTTCATTGTTTCTCTTTCTAATTTTTTGCCAATGAATGAAGTATAGTGTTTGTTGTCCAGAGTCTTTCCTTTAAATAGTTTTAGCAACATCCTGAATCCTAATTGGTTTATGGTATTTCATTGTTTTTCTTTCTATTCTCACAAGCAAGGGGCTATCAACATGTTTCGACCTTTTATCTCCAGTCTATTTCTCAATGTATGTGAATTTTCTTCCCTCTCGGCTACATGGAAATCTTAAGTTGAATATGCAAAATTTCATGTTTGATATCCATAGTTCTTAATCTTAGCATTACTTTAGATAACGACTTCTTTCACCACGTGATAAAAAAATAGTTCCATAATTTGAGATCATGTTTTGTTTGAATTTTCTTACTTTTATATGTGTTCCCATTATTCAATTGAAAATAATTAATAATGAGGAATAAGAAAAATAAATGAATGTAGCTAGAATGCCTCTTATTTTTAAGCATGTTGAAGCTCAGTAACAATTGAAATTTAGATGGTCACTTTTATGTTTAGGTTGTAGTAGTTGTACTAATGATTTTGATTGTGACTGCGGTTGTTTTGAGACATGGTAAAGTTTTCTTAGTTATGATTATTTTAAGACTAGTTACTATTGGTGTAAATCTCTAAAATTTTCATGTTCTTCTTTTGCCTTATTTAATTTGATTTTACAATAATATTTGAAACTAATTGTAGAATCTTATTAGGTCTGCAATGCAGCTACATATGTTATCATGAGTCTTGGAGCAAATGTTCTAGTGTTTTCCACTTGCAATGGAAGTGATAAAAAGGGTAAGTTCTTTATATTGGAAGATTTATGATGAAATGACTATTTTTTTTTTATTATTTTGCATTTATGGCCATAGCTGCACATTATAGCCCGCATACGTGTTTTCTTAATGAAAAGATAATATGCTTGAAGAACTAACTTCGTAAATTGAAACTTAATTGTTGATTTCTTGTGCAATCTAATATTGAAACTCTTGCTCTTTTCTACATGCTAGAAAACACTTATTAAGGACATGTTACAAAAGAATCCAAAACATAGACCAAATGTTAGCTTTTCCTCATATTTACATTTTACAGACTTTAAAATTTTCATATTAGACATAGAGCTAGGGAGAACAATATCTCATATGGTAGAGGTTTGGGCTATTGTAATTAAATATGTAATGACTAACTATATGTATAGTTTAGTGATATATGCAATTTGTTAAAGTTATTATTTCTTTGATGGAAAGTTTAGGTTGATTCAATTGTTTAATTAATATGCATAGTTTAGCAACTTTGTGTAATCTCAAAGGCTCTAGTTATATGTGTGCGGATGGACTTCAAAACATGTGCAGTACAATTATAAGAATATTTCAAATTGTACAATTTTTCATTTGAAAGAAAAAAAATTTTTGACATGCAAAACGTGTCAAGAATAAAAATTCCTAACGTTTATGAACTATTAAGTATAATTTTACTTGACGTGTAAAATTGACAAAAAAAAATCCTTATTCTTAACACTGGATTACTTGATGTGTAAAAAGCGTCAAGTAATCTCATATAGTTGACGCTTTTTTACCTGTAAAACATAATTGTGCTTGTCGCTTAAAAACTGTCAAGTAAACTTCTCTTATTCTGGACACTAGATTACTTGATGCATTGAAAAGTGTCAAACAAATACTTGACAGGTAAAAAGCGTATTGTCAATTTTCTAGTAGTGACAGACCGTAAATATGTTACTGGTTTGTTAACATATAGTTTTGTTAACATACTGAACAATACGCTTAATAATCCGTATTGTCAATTTTATATTTATGAGAATTAACCTAAAATAAAACTATAGGATTTATGAAAATTAACCTAAAATAAAACTATAGGTTATGTGAGAGATATTCATTTAAATCATATTAATTAAATATGATTTAATTATTTGTTTGTTTATTTTAATTTTAATATTAATTTAATTTGTTAAAATAATAGGGAACGTGGGTGGTTTTCCCACGTTCCCATATACTCTCTAAATGAAGAAGAGGGAGATATTGGTATAGAAAATACTGAGGTGTTTTCTGAATTCTGAAAAGACTATGCGTACTCTAAAAATCCTCTCAATTTTTTTTACATTTTTTTCATTCCAATTATGGTTCCACAAACCAAAAATCTCAGTTTAGAGAATAGGGAGGTCTACAAGTGGTGGTGCCCCAATAATTTGGTGTTTGGTTGATCCAAAGTTGTTAACGACGTAAGTATTCCTTTTCTGTTCTCTGTTTTTAATTTGAAAGCATGTTTAGCCATAGAAATTTGTTTATGTACTATTTTCAATGTAGTGGTATTTTTAGATCCCAAATTAAATTAAGTTAAGGTCTGTTACATTTTTTTTTTATTGTGTAGAGCTTTTATCCCTTCAGTTAGTTGGTTGGTTAGTGTTGTCGAGATATGGCAATGCTTGCCAGCCTTCACACCCTCTTATGGAGCTAGGTTAGGATATTAGGGAAGGAGCTCTAGGAGGGGTGTGAGAGAAAAAGCTTTAAAATGTTTTTAAAACCTTTGTAACAACCTTGTAGGAAACGTTGCATAAGCTAATTGAATGGAAGTCAAAAACCACTTATGGAGATTTAACCTTTGGGATCAAAATAATGTGCGTTTTATTTACCTCACTAGTTGGCTTTCGACAATTAAGCACACCTAAACAATTAGAGATCGGTTTGTCCTCAATAACATCCCAATATTTCAAATAGAAATTGTTCGGGAAACCATCAGACTTAGAAGCTTTGGAGGGATTAAGTCGGTGGATAGCTTGATTGGCCTCATGTTGCAAGAACAAGCAACATATATGCATATTTATTTCATCAATGACCTGTAACAGTAGTAATATTATCCGTAGACGAGTATTGAGAACTAAACATATCCTTAAAATGTTTAAGAAAAATGTTCTCAATTGCAGCGGGATCTTGAATCCAATTTCCAAAAAACTATCCAAAATATTATAGATCGAATTCCTCTTCTTCTAATAGGAAGCTTGATTATGGAACCAAATATAGTATTATTGTCTCCTCGTTTTAGCTAGCTGGAACGTGAATGCTATCTCCAATAAACCTTCTCTCCTCGAGGGGAAGATGATGAAGAGAACTTTCGTAAGTCTAATTTATTGTATATATGAATCAAATTCTAATATACATGTTCTCTCTTTAACATATAGTTTTGTTAATATGAATTCAATTCATATTAATTTTAATCTATACTTTTGATATAAATCCAATTCATATTAATTTAATATTGAACATTTTTCAAATATTAATACTCTCATAATATAAAGTTTAAATTTTAAATTGAACTCAAAATTATATACATTATTTTAACTCTCTTAAACAATTTAGACATTTAAATTTCTTTTAACACCAAATTTTCTTGTTTAAATCGTTATGAGCTAGCAAAGAAATCTTATGAACTTATAGTTATAAGCTCCAATGATTCGAGATCAATTAATCAAGTTCTTTAATTATAAATTAATTAATATCATTTAACTATGGGGCATTGCACTAAAAATCTATTGCTCTAATTTTATGAACTATCAAACAATTACATGCCTACTGACTTAATCATATTTGTAAGTCAATCCTTCATCAGTTGTTCCTAACTACAACTAGACCAATTTACCGTTTTATCCTTGTAGTTACTTCTGTTGTTTAAGTACAACTAATCCTCTAATTAACAATTTGTTCAGGGTCCTACCATAAAGGAAATCCCTCTCAGGGGATGAAGCCTCATTGTTCAAGTCGTAGAATCAACACTTAAGCGAATAGCCTATCTGCTTTGCCTATAGGTGGGAAGGAGTGAATTCCTTCGTGTGATGTTATGTTCTCAACTCCTCACTTGATATTGATCTATATAGTTAATAGTGTTATAACTAGGAATTTCTTAATTTTTGGTCTGGTCTCAATCTCATTACACATGTTACTCACACTCACATGTCTCCACATGAATGGTTAGGATTAGATCGTTTGCAACATTTACAAGGTGAGTTGCATTCATAATGTGATCAAGATAAGATATCTAATCATATCCATCAAATATAGGACCTTTAAGGCTATTACTTGAACATGATCTACTTGTATGTATGTCTCCTAGATATAATTCATGTTTCATGCATTAACCTTGGATAAAAAATTACTTACATATTTACGAACTACGAGATTAAGGATATAAATTTCGTCACAATGAACCGGTTCAATTAAACACGACATCCTTAAGCCTAAGCCTAGGTAATCTAAGCATGCTAATTGACAACCTTGGAGTCATGCGTATAGCAAAGGAGTTATCCTAAAACAACTTAAAGGGAAAACAGTATTGAAGCGGCGGCCCCACACCTTTTTGTTTGCCTTCCAACTACAAACTGCCATGAAAAAATGTCATCACACAGTCTGCTCAGAAATTTCTTTCACTTCAACTTTCCCCGGCGCAGCTCATTCCTTCCATCTTCCCAATTCCCCAACAACTTCGAAACTCATAAAATCATCGCATCAGATTACTCCCAAAAATCACTATGATTCCACGATTCAGATTCAAGAACACCCATGTCATCAAGCTTTTCACATCAATCAGAACTATCACCACCACTGACTCCCTGTTCCACCACCGCTTCTTAACTCCAGGTCCGTCTAAACCCCATGCCGCCCCCCGCTCCGCTCTATTCACCCTTTGGTTTTCCCAGAAACGCCACAGTTGGAAAGGTGCCTCCGACTACGATTACATTAGGGCTGATGTCAACTGTCCAAGGTGCTCCAAGCAAATGCCTGTCATCTTCTCCAATCGTCCCTTGTCCATTACCGGTCGAGAAACTGGCGTCTATCAAGCTCTCAATCTCTGTCCTAATTGCAAAACTGCATTCTATTTTAGACCCTTGAAGTTGGTTCCTTTGCACGGTACTTTTATTGAGATTGGTAGGGTTAAGGGCGCCAGGGACTTGGATCACAATGCCGATAATGAATCGGATCAACCTACCAAAGGAGATATTGGCGCCAATTATGCTGATGATTTTGCTTTGCCTCCACGGCGGAATGGTAGCTGTGGCGGTGACGCTGATAACCTGGGTTCGGTGGAGAGTGACGGTGTTCAAAAGGATGAGGCCAGTTTGGGAATGCAGTTGCTAACTCCAAAGGAAATTTCTCTGGCGCTGGATAAATTCGTCGTTGGACAAGAAAAGGCCAAGAAGGTTGGTTTTGGGTGATATGCTAATGTACTGTGCTTCTTATACTTTTTTTATATATACTAAAAAAGTATATATTTTGTGCACATTCTACACTATTTTTGTGGCGTATTTTTCATAATCGAGAAACTGTACTCTTCTTTTTTTCTGTTTTGGTTAGAAACTAAAAGTTTACATGATAGAACGACACTACGATTAAGGGACTACTATCTCTATATATGCATGGAGTTGCAAAAAAACTTCAAATTGACATTGGTGAAGAAAAGAGGGATCGTTGAAAGAATTATTCTATTGGAAGAATGTTCCATGAGGAAGTTGGAGAACAGCACCCTCAAAAAGGAACACTGAAAATTTCTGTGAAGACAGACGAACAACAGAGTTAAGGAAAAGGAGTCCCTTGATGAAGGTAGAAGGCATGTAACAGAAATACAGAAGCAGATTTGCAGGATGCTGGAGAATATAGACGGTAATGGGATATGAAAAAAGAACTCACATAACCAAAAATCGTCCCAAAAAATGAGCACATAAACCATCCCCAGTAGAATTTCACATTTAGAAAAAAAAAATTAAACTAGAAAAGATGACCTTCCAAGGATTCATGCCTGTGTCCTTAGCCCCACAAAATGAGATCCATTAAGAGGGAAGAAACACCATATTTGCTTGCAATGATCTGATGGTATGAAAGGGCTCTAGGGAAAAACACTACAACCATTTAGCTAGGATGACCTCATTACGAACTATCAAATCACAAATTCCCAAACTGCCCAAATCTTATCAATTTCAAAACAATTTCCCATCTGACCAAGTTAGAAGCCTGGTGTTTCTCCACTCTCTCCTAAAGAAAGTTCCTCATGATCTTCTTGCAGCCTATTACGTTTTGTAATGAAGACCGTAACCAATGATAGGAAATAGGTAGGAATCCCACCCAAAACCGGACTGACTGAATCAGGGTTCCTACCTGTCACGTGGTTACTATTTTGAAGTAATTGACATGTGGCACAAGGGTGTTCTTGATGGTAGAGAAGCACCAATGTAAACCTTTTAGAGGTTATGGACTTGCTAGACTTTTAAGGGACTTGTGAGGAGGGAAAGGAGTAGGCAAAGTGTAGAGAAGAGTTTGGAGAATGAATATGAGAGTTTGCTAGATTTTTAAGGGACTCTAGACCTATTTCAATATCGGTCTGTACTTCATGTATAAAGCTCTCATATTCATTTTCCCAAATCTTCTCTAAACTTTGCCTACTCCTTTCCCTCCTCATGAGTCCCTTAAAAGTTGAGCAAGTCCATAACCTCTAAAAGGCCTACGTTGGTGCTCCTTTACCATAAAAAACACCCTTGTACCACATGTTAGTTACATCAAAATAGTAACCATGTGACAGGTGGTATTGGAGCAAAGGTTTGTCATACCTGTACCACTTGTTGCTTGCTAGCACTATGTCCAACGAGGAAGGGCATGTCTCACCGGTTGAACAGTCATCAAGGGACCTATTACTCGCGGAAGGAAAGAACAACATTCTTCAACCTGACGCTCAAAACTAAAGGTCCAGCCGTAAGGGGGCACGTTGACACTCGGCTTACCAACCTTGAGCAAGGATTGGAGGATGTCCAGCTCTCAGTTGGTAGGCTAAGTGATGACTATGACGAGTTGGTCTAGGAGAATGCCGAGATCACTACGGCTGCCAAGGAACTTTTCGAAGATCTCAGATGAACATTCAAAAGAGAGTTAAAAGAGTTGGCATCCATGGTAACCACCCTGAAAAGGCATTTATCGAAGGTGAGTTACGTGAACTTCATTCTAAATCAAATACTTTTAATACAAAGCTAGATGCCATATGTCTCGAATGCTGTTCCAAGCATGCCACTGGTATTGGTCCCTCTACTAGTGGCCAGCACGCTGCGTAGGGCACCTACACCATCAAAGTGCCCAAACCTACACCATCAAAGTGCCCAAACCTGACGTCTACAGTGGCATAAGGAATGCCACTGTCGTAGAAAACTTCCTATTTGGCCTTGAACGCTATTTCAATGCCCTAGGTGTATGTGATGATGGCGCTTGAATAAACAACGCCCTTACATACTTGAGGGACGCGACCCAATTATGGTGGTGCTGTAAATATGGAGATCAAGGCCAAAACGCTGTCCAACCCAATTATGGTTCCATACTATTAATCAACATGGACCGTATAAGAGAGTCCTCTCCTCTCTAGAAACGTTTTTGGTTGGGGGACGAAGAGTCTCCCCTGTTAGAAAACCAAATTGGTGACGTCCCTTAAGAAACATTTTATCCAATTGAGACCAGGAAAAATAGTTCTGGCCATTCAGCTTCTCTCTTGGAAAGACGTGTAAATGGTGCCGAAGAACTAGTTATATAATTTGAGGACAAAGTAGGAAACGAAGTTATCGGGTTATTGGAATACA